>VYZQ01048616.1:5191-17318 GCA_013400655.1 Mystacornis crossleyi | reverse complement strand
GCCCCTTTTACTGTCCATTACCACAGTTTTTCATCATCCCATCACAGTGATCAACCTGCAGGAAGACTTTTTATCTCTGCAAGACCTTCTGTCACATTTTCTATGAAGGATGCAATATAAACAAAGTGCATTGGGTTTAAAAAGGACTTGAAAACAGACTGGCCTCTAGGAAGTTAAATCCTACCTGGACCAGCTCCATCACGGCTAATCAGAACTTTCTCCAAGCCTCCCAGTGAGACAGCCTTTATGCAGAAAATATCCATCTGTGGAACCATACAAGGAAAATGATAAAGGTCTTAAACACAGCTATTGCTTTGACTCTTAACAGTATAGAAAAGCTTTTTTTTTCTTTTTTTTTTTTTTCCAGAATGAAAATAGTCATTTTATATTGGTCCTGGCCAGACAGTGAGGATCCTTTAAAACTTGCAACAGTGAATACCACCTGAAAATTACTCCACAGAGACAGCACCGATACCTTTGGCATGACACGATGATCAGTTTCAAACAATTATTTGGTTGTGTCTATATTATATTTTCTAGCCCTATCTGCCTCATCAAGATTGGAAAACATACTTAGGAATACAGATTTAGAGCTTGATTCTAAAATTCACAGTGATCTGTTCAGGACAAAAAAAAATGCTATTGTTACCATTTTATCTGTATGTGCAATACAAATAACCAAGAATACCCAAATTCTCATGTCTAAAGCTCTCAGTGACTTGCTGATCAAGCCGATAAAAATTATCTCTATGATGCAATTATGTAAGCAATATTGAATAAGGAAAATGGTAAATGCTTGAATAAACTTTGTAAATAGAAAGATACTTACATTTGTTGATGAAACAGTTTTCTAGCTGTAATTTATTCTTATTGATCAGACGCAGCATTGTTTTTACTTCACCTGTCCGTGTCGAAATTTAACATTATTATTCTTAGATCTATGGAGCTTCCTTTTGCCGGCATCTCCTCTTGTCCCAGTGAGGTTGACATAAACACTGGAATCTGTTTCAGCCCAAGTTTAGCACGTGTGTATGCATGGACCTCATACACCAACACTACAAGAAGAAAAAACTTGAGATTATCCTTGCAGTTTGCACAAGACTCTATAAAGTTTCCTTATCAAAATTTGCCAGAAGATTGTACTGATTTGCAAGTTTGCAAGTAGCAACAGCTATCCATGAATTTGCCACTTCTAGGTTCCAATCTTTTAATTCTCTTCACAGAAATATGAAAACATCAAGCTTTAAAAAAAAAACACATTATGCTGAGCATTGCTATGCGTTGCTCAGCAAAGCAGCTCATTGAGCAAGCGCTCAGTTTTCTTCTCTTACTCCCTGTTGTCTATTCATGATTTCAAGACCTAATTCACAAAGCCTTTCTTTGCAGTTTATCTGGAGACCACCTAACTATGTCTAGTCATCATCTGAAATAATAGCTACTTTTCACTGGTACCAAATCACTTTAACCTCCAGAGTTGTGCAAAACAATTATCTGGGTTTTTAACCTTCACTTCATCTTAAAAGAGGAATAACAATCACAAATCCTAGGGGTTTTAGATTTTCACCTCACATACAAATGTGGGCAAGCAGATGAACAGCTCCCACACCTCTTAAAAATAGACAGTTGTCTTGCTTTTGAAGGTTTCAACATCTGTCACTAGTGAATAACACTTTCAAAAACAGCTCTCAGTTAAAACATATCTACAACTTTTTAATGCCTCTCCCTATAGTCTAGACCAAAGTCTTACACACAGAAAATATATACATCTTCAAAGAATTCTGGAATCTAATTTAGAATTACTGTATTAATATGTTCTATACCACATTAATATAATTTTTATAACTATCCAGATGTGCAATTTTTTAAACAATTATTTGCAGTGATCATACACTATTATATTTCATTTCAGTTTTTCTCTCTGTGACTTAAAAAAAACCGCAATTCCTGTTTACATTTTAATGGCAATTTTTCCGTGCAGTGTTTCTATTCTAATCACAGCTGGCCGTTTCTGCTGCTATGTAGTAGATCACAGAGAAGATTACTGTTTCATTTATGCATAATTTTAACAGTTCTTGGGAGTGAAGAAAGGTAATAGAAGTCCTAACAAATAAGATTAGTTCCTTTTAAGAAGGAACGAAGTTGAAAACAGAATAGGATAACAAAATGCTTGAAACTGGACCACACTCTACAAAAACTAGTTAAAATACTGTTGCCCTTAAACCACCAAGTAGCTACTAGAATTTGACACTTCCACAAGTTTTTTATTCACTGGATCCCAAGTTAGCTTATAAAACTCAAACATCATGTCATCCAGCATCACTGAAGAGCAGCTATTTCTGATTCCCAGTGGAGAAGTTGTAAAATAATACTGCAGATACTTAAGGGGAAAAAATAGCCCCACATGTATTAAAAGATAGAAGAAATGTTGATGGATAGACTCTATGCTTAACCAAATTAAGGTATTTCTTTTAATCTGTAAAATTATCCTAAAACACAGTGTCTCTAAGTCTTTATCGCTATTACAACTGGGACTTTAAATAGGAGTGGTGTTCCTTGACTAATTTTATTATTTTCTGTAATTCCAAGCATTCATTGCAGCTCTCACATTCTTGCATTAATATATCAACACTGCCTGTGACGTATAATTGATCTTGATACCACATACACATCTTCAAAAGTTTGGCAGAACCTTACAAAAATTAATTTCAAGGTTTTTTAACATTAAAAAATCATGCTAAAACAGAATTGTAGATATGAATAGCAAGTAGCAAAGATAAATTGACCTGATAATTAGCATAATCGAGCTATATATCCAAATTACATTTTATATCATAACTGCTAATATAATCATAGCTGGCCAAAGGGCAGAGGATAATGGGTGGCAGCAAACTACGACAGCAAATGTGCAGCAAAGCAAAAAGCAACACTGATCATGAAGGGGCAAAATCTTTAGGAGTGTGTAAGGAGAGAGGTTACATTTCCAAATAAACCCCGAAAAATTATAATAATCTGTGACGAGAAATTTTAATAACAAGACTATACTACCCATGAAGCAAGGTGATGCAGGTAGCAAAAGAAGATACATATTGACATGAAGTGTCCTCCACACTTTACATTCTTACTTACATTCTTAGTTTTGAAAATGCAAAACATCTATAGGAGGAAAGGAAAGGGTATAGACTGTTTATGTTATGACTATTTACATACAAGGACTGGTATCTGTATTACTTACAACTACAAGTAATTTGCATGGTCAAAAATAACAATAATTTAACTATAAGCAAAATTTTAAAGCATATTAAAAGCTTTTTTTTAAGAAACTGTTTAACAATCAATGTTTACAAAAACAAAATACCAACAAGCCCTTTTATTATGGAGGAAGGATACACAAGAAGAGAACAAGAGGTAATCATNAAAAAAGACCAGTTTGTGCTCTAAATTCTTCTACAAATGTAGGCTACTACAATACAGGCTATCATATTAGGATAATAAAAGGAATGTTTATATCCCTTAACTTGAGTATATGCACTTCATAGGAATCACACAAAAAATGAAGCAAGGAAAATATTCTCTGAAACACACATGCCTAATTAGAACATGGTGAGCATGGCCGCTATGGTGAAATGCCTGCACGTTCAAATAAACATTCACTAAATAGATTGTGGATGTTAAGCCTTTTCTGTGCAAATGGAAACCTAGGCACAGATCAGCCTGAAAGGATGCACATTTTTCAAATTTTAACAAGCAATTCCTCTAGATTGCAGAACAGCTACAAAAGGTGCTAGTGCTAATGGCTCCCAAGCTGTAGATTGCTTAAAACTAAGAACAAGAGGGATGGTGCCACTCTGTAACAGACAAGACAAGGTACCCCAATTGTTTGATGGGGCAATACAATCAAATCTGGAGAACAAACCTACCCATTGAATGTGCTGCTGAGACAAAAAGACTCATCATATGCGAATTTTTTCCATTTGTAGTTTTCTGTATATTGCTCACAAAACACAGTTTGTTGTGTAGAGAGTAAAGTAAAATGATCCTAGAAAATGTGTTCAGCCTCTGTGACTGTGGTTTCATTTCTTTTGAGTAACCAACCTATTCTAAGGCCCCTGCTGCAGGCCCATCTGCAATGGAGATCTCCTTCACTGCAGGAAGAAAAAGCCATCTCAAAACTCTGAAAATTAGAACTATATAGCCTGATGTTCTGTTCTGTAGAAGTAATTTCATTTTATTTTATGCTGATTCAGTGAAACTACACCAGTTGAAAAATGGGGTGACAAAAAACTCAGAGAGAGGTGAACCCATAGGGAAAAAAAAAAAAGGAAAATAAAAGCTGAAAATTATTTCATAAAGCAAACCACTCAACAGAAGTCAGGAAACAGTGTTTCAGCATTGTGAGGGACCTGTGAGACTCACATCTAGGCATCTGTCCAATGTGAAGCACATCAAAATAATAGAAGAAATATCTTGGACAACACAGTAACTTTGATAGAGGGTATAAGAAGATTAATTAATACAGAATAGCAGGAGAAAAGTCTCAGCTAGCACTCAGTAAAAAAGAAAAATACCTTTCAGAAAATAAGTGATTGAAATTTTCAAATTGCTCACAGGGTAATCTTAGATAAGCTCTATAAAGCAAAGAGAAAAATCTGCAACATGGATGCATGGATGAAACAGTTGAAAAAGGGGAAGTAAAGTGTTTTCAGACAGAGGTGAGGAGTTTCTAAAAGGCAGATTTTAAAGCAGTATAATAACTGTTCTAAAAAGTGACAGAACCAAATATATAAAAAATACTGTAGGAGTCATATGAGCAGTCAAGTGTACCAGTACCAAATTTCTAGTTGCTTAGTCTATAAAAATGCTATCTCCTGGGATACTATTATGAGGCTCCAGGTAGTTTTTAAATCCCAACCCCAGCTTCTGGCATCTATTGATAACATAAGAAATTAACTACCTTGGACAAAAGAGAGAGAGAAAGGAAGTTCTCCTGGTCATAAAGAAGAGGTAACTTGAGGACATAACAAGGGCAACAGCATGCGAGTTAGAGAACCCTTTTTTCCAGATTTCCCATTCTGGGCACCTGAATCAGGGTTTCCAATACAGAAAGTTGATATATTTCTGAGCCTTCATCAATGACAAGAGGTAGTTTGGTCCCAGTTTGCAAGCACAGTATATAATTATCAATTCCTTGAGGAGAAGTAATGCACAGAACTCAGTGACTTATGACACTTGCCTTTGGAAAATATAAACAGAAAATAAACACCTCCAGTTGCTTTGCATTAGAGACTAAGTTAATATTTTGATATGTGTCAGAAGAAAACAAACCTAATAGAAGTAAAGGTTAATTTATTGTTGACAATATGAAAATGAAAGTTTTCATGGCAGAAACATGGGTCTCTTTCTGCTGACCTGGGACAAACTGCTGTCCCATCAGCAGCTCTTTTCAAAGTAACTGTACTAAAAGAAAAGTACAGTCATTATTTGAGAATTCCAGCTAAGGGTTAATGAATTGAAGATCCACAGCTGTGTGTGCCTAATGACACTTATTTGTGTACACCACAGAATCCCAAGGTTGGCTCTCCTTCCTTCTTTCTGGTGTGCAGCATGGAGTGGTTTTAGAGCAAAGAACTAGGTTCTCCTTGGATGAAACTACACCAGATAATACATTCCATGAACACAATGACGACAGTCTTGACACAAACTGGCAGTTGGTCTGTGGGAAGGGACAAGAACAACCCTGAAGTAGCTTCCCTCTAAACTCCCACGAAGAGAACACTGGACACTTAACTAAGTGGGCTTTTAGCACTGAGCGCTTCACTAAGCAAATCCACTCCCACCAGGCTGCCAGTGTAAACAGACAAACTGGCTGAAGAGCACAAAACCTGGAGAGCTGTTAAATGATACACAACATTAAAATTGTCCAACTGTTACTATTCAGTCCTCCCTTTATGCTGGTGTACAAAGATCACAGAACGGTATTGCACAGTATTGCTCCAGGCTCTGCCTTTTTTCCATATGACATGCCTGCTTGAATGAAATGGTCATTTTGGCTTGATCTGTCAAACAGGAAGGTTGTATCTCTGGTTTTATCACTTAGCATTTACTACCTGGGTTTCACAAAGGGTGTTTCACATTTTACCACGACAGAAGGGTAAAGATACAGGTTAGTGCAGCATTAATGATAAAAGAGAAAAAATTCTTAATGACTGACACTGGTTAAGAGGGACTATCTTCCTCAGAAGTGGTGCATATATTAATTTAGAAGACACAAATATGAAAGCAATATCAGGTTAGGACATTTCTGTTAGAATTACAGTTCTCACTCTAATCTCCACTAAATGCTATCTAATCTTCACTAGTACTATTTGGAGCAATAGGCTAAAATATATATTCTTCATGACATGCAGGAAAATTATCAGCTTTCAAGAAACACATTTGCTAATGAATTTCACAACAAAGAGAAGCTTGACTATTTACCTATGTAGTTGGTGCCGCCTGAGTGATTAAACAGGGATAAAAAATTTGTAGCGATAATACTTGTGTTATTACTATTTGCTTTGGTCATCTTTTGCACTATTTCAATCAGTGACCACCTTCTAACCTTTCTGTATTTGCCTGCACACTTCTCCAAGTGGAAAAGAATACTAAATCTTTGAAGACGGAATTTTTGCTGCCTCGGTCTCAGTATTTGTCTTTTATCTCATTTCGGTACAGTTATTCCTTCATTTATGTGGACAAGAACAGGACACATTTACCCATTTATATCCTCATTTGACATTTATGTTCACATAAACACAGCAGTAAGAAAATTCAATACCTCTTGCCTCAGGTACCGCTTTAGAACAAAAGTTCAGCCATATCTAAAGACCACCCATTGTAGGATGTGTGATAAAGGTCTGAACATGTACAAAGGAATACAGGCAGAGGACATCCAGGTAACACCCTGCTCTGGCTTCTCCCAGGCCCATCACAGGAACTGTCAGCCCATCTCCACAATCACAGGTGCACAAGGGCCAGTGGGAACCCATAGAGACTTAGACAAAAGGAAGCCTCTTCCAGCCTCTGCAGGGCTGTCCCTGGCATGAAACCAACCACAGCGAGACAATTTGGAGCATCTATCATACCTGTGAGGTTTGATGCCCAAGGGTTTCAGATGCAATATAGGGCAGAGGAGAAGAGCGTTTTGTGATTGCAGAGGACTTATGAGTCATTTAGGAGAGGAACTAAAGGCAGGGAATTAGATGGATCTAGGTGGCTTGGGGAGGAATTGGTGTTAGAAAATAGATCACATCCGTTCTCTCTGTGTGTGCGTGTGTGGGTAGGGAGTCTAAGTACCAGCAGCTGGACTTTGAGTCCTGCATGGCAGCACCTGGAGACACTGAAGGAAATAAAACTGTCAGCGAGTGGAGTGGGACCAGGAGTCAGAGATGCATGTCTCTGAGTGCAAGACAACAGGAGCAGCCAAGTGTTGGAGGGACCATGGAAGTCCTGCTCAGCTGCCAGAAACACCCTGAGGTATGGGTATCTTCAGGGGCAAGACCTGCTGGGGTGAGCATGAGGGAAATGGCCTGTACCAGTAGCTGGAGCAGGGCTGCGGCCTCAGGGGCTCATATGTCCAGTTGCCAGCAACTGGGGAGACTGGGATCCAGGGACAACTGCAAAACAGAGAGAGTGTGTGAGCCCAGCTGCTGGACCTACCTGGTACACATCTAAACACATACATAGCCCCACTGCTGGACATCCATCCTGCTCAGCCAGAGAGGGGAGCAGGAAGAGGCTGCTGGTGTTGTATTTGTGCAACTGCTCTGTGTGCCGGGGTGATCTGTGCAGGTGGCCTTGGTGTGTGGAACATGCCCGTGCTCTCTCTGGGTGCTGACTGGGAACGTGCTGAGCCTTGCTGCTGGTTGGACCTGGGGTCACGCAGCTGTGGCAGCCTCACTGAGCTACACTGAGCTGCCACATCTGGTCTGATTCCCTAATACTCCTGTGTTATAAAGCCAAGTCAAAAGCACTCAAAGTCTTTTACCTTATTTTCATTGAGTGACACTTAAGATTTACCCAGCTCAGGGCGTGATCATTGATTTCCAATACTTATCACTTAGAAAATAGTTAAATTTTATTTTGTGTATCACAATGTAACTAGGGGATGAAACCATATCAAAAGAGTAAAAAATCCAATACTTGTAAAGTTTGGTAAACGAAAAGTATCTGGAACTGCCAGGAAAAAAAAAACACCAAAAACCACAGAAAACCACAAGACTGCAAGGAAGAATCACAGGGAAAAAAAAGAACCAAAATAGGTTGAACAGGTTGCAGCAAACCTCCAGGGATCACCTGATTCAACAGCATGCTGAATTCAGGGACAACTTCAAAGACAGATCAGGTGGAGTTTTCTAAATCGCCAGGGCTGGAAAAGCAAAAGAGAAGATGTAATAGGAAGAGAAAAAGGAGCCACTGACCCAGAAGCCTTGGCAATGTGGAAAAAATAAGAAAAGGGAAGACAAACACCGAGACGTATTTAAAGGGACAAGAAACCTGAGTTAGGAAAGGAATTTGAGACTGGTGTGATTGACAGATTGAGAAAGAACTGAAATCAACACTTGGAGTAGGAGACCAGATTAGCATCAGGTTTTTGAAGTGGCTGAGGGATAGTCAGAAAAAATAAGAGGGGTTACCAAGGTGAGAAATTTGAATGGAAAAGAAGCAAGTTCAGAAAGGAAGGTAAAGAAAAGCTTACAGATTCAGTAAGTAAATTCAGATATTAAGAGAAGATGCTAGAAAAAATAGAAAGCCAAGGAATCAAAAAACTGTTCCAAGGCTTTGGGTCCATACTGGTTGCATAGAAAACTTCAGCTGGGGAAAGGGAGAAAAAGAATAAGGAAAAATTACCCTTTCTTCTAAGAGAGAAGCTGAACAATGAGGTGAGTGTTTAAGAACAGCAATTAAAAGACCAATGCCTTCTGTGTGTAGTTTACATTTGTTCACTTTTTTTAAAGTTTCCAGCAAATGACTTTTATACGTAACCAAATCTAGTATGACCGGAAGATAACAGATTAAATTGAAAGTACAGAATACAAACTACTAAATCATATCAAATCTTCTTTAAGTAATTATCATCATGTAGTTTCTTCTGCTGCAGAAAGTGACTTGATGTGGTTTGTTCAGTACTTGTAAGCAATTAGCTTTTAAATGGGAAATGATAATGGATAGTGTTTCATTTGCTTGTTCTTGAGAAAATAAATAGGAAATCTTTTGGAGTCCTTGCTGAGTTTGTATTGATGTTCAATTTAAATGTTCCTAAAATCAATAGCTAATTAGTAAAATGTAAATTTTGGGGAAATTTCCAAGTTCTTTTGCAAATGTATCTTTTCTTACATACTTGAAACATATATTTTAATAAAGGTAATGTTCCTGTAAACATAAGGAATTATGCAGTAATACAATGATTAAAGACTAAATAAATGTGCTGTTTTAAATATATTCCCAGCCTTTGATAGAACTGACTTGATTTTTCATAAACAAATATATAAATAGAGTGCACTGAACAGAATATTAGTACTTTTCTATGAATGGGTTTTTCAGACTGCATAATGCAGATTTGAATTATTGATGCTGAATTGATTGTTCATTCAACTTAATTGGCTTCTGCACTATTTTTCTGTTGCACCAGTAAATGACATATATGTCACTGTGAGTGGCATATGGTACTGTGGTATGTGTCAGTGATCATAGGACTTGGTTCATTCTGATCAGTACCATTTTTGAGACCTGCTATTGAANCTTCTATTGAAGGGAGAAACTATACGTGAAAAAAAAAAAAAAGAGAGAAAAGCGGAAATGTGAGCTGGTTCATATGTTTCTCAGGATCTTCTGGCCTCTGTAATAAAACATTCACACATCATAGAAAAATTTTTTTTCCAGATGATTATATTCTTTTGACTTAAGGATTTTCACTTCTTTGATATTTTCTTCTGAAATTATTTGATTGTCACTAAATGCATGATGATGTTTTTTTTATGTTGAATACCAGACATCTTGCAAAATTCACTGCATCAGTTTGAATCCAATTTGCTAAGTGGTAGAACCAATCTGTGTAAGACCTACCACTGTCAGACGTTACTGGCCATCAGCTGTACCGTTGTCATTCTATTAACGTAAAGAGAATCTATTAAAAAAAAAAATCACACATAGTGTTTATCCTGAATCCTTATTCCTCTGTAAAGGCCCCGGACTTTTTAAATAATGACCTTATATGATGAACTATCTCCCACTTCACTTGAAGAGAACAAAGTGCATCAAAGCTGTCATAAACCTTTTAAGTTCCAAAGTGTCACCCTGCAGCTAACAATTTCTATGTGAATCACTGTGACTCAAGCCTGATTTGAAAAACGTGTGTGATGATTCAGATCATGGATTTTTGGTAAAGCATGTTTTATGCAGGACAAGAAAGCATGATCTCAAACTTGCTAAAAGGAACTGGATGTCACATGACACTACATACCTTGATTTCCTACCTGATGTCTTTCTCTAAAGAGCAGTATTTACCACTGATGTATGGGCACTCTGAGAAATCAAACATTTTATAGGGTAAGATGCCCTGGACAGAGCTATTATGCTGATTTTGGGAAGGAAAGGAATGGGGTTAAATGATCATTTCCCTCTCCTGTGGAACTAGAAAGTATCTTGAAGTATCTTCATGGTTACACTGGCTTTTGGGCAGGCTGCCCTGGAGGAAACATGAAAAACTGTCATATACTCACAGGACATGATTAGTGAACACATGATCTAAAACACTGAGCACGTACATGGCAAAAGCTCCTCTGCAGGGTTTCTTATTGCCACTTCTCTCCACGTATCACCTTCATCCTTGTCTTTGGAAAGCCAGCTCTCTATGGGGAGACAAATCTCTTCATCAAAAAGAGGGACTATTCTTTCAAGTCTGACTTGCTCCCGGTACCAACTGGGATCATTTCCAGTGTTGTCATGGCCAATGCGGATTTTATATTGCTGCCCAAGATCTCTGAGATTAATCTGTAATTAAAAAAAAAAAAATTCAGATTTTCATAACAAATTACACTACTGTCTTTTAGCCATCCTTCTTATACTGGGCATACAAGCTAAACGTGCAGCTAACATAGCTGAGAGTAATGGGTTCTGTTGGAAAACTAAGCCTTAATATACAATGAATCCCAGAGACACAGGGCAAAAGCATGTGGAGTAGTCTGCAAGTGTAATTTTATTGACTTCAGCACCACATTATTTAAAGTAAGTAAAGGGTTCAGATGATCCAGTCTGTTTTTAGACCTCTTCACAGAATCCAGTCTCTAGTGTTAAAATGTAAATCTCTATTTCTAGACAAATACTTTAACAAGCAGAAGTTCAGTCACTGTTACACAAAATAGTACGAGTCCGTACAGTCATCATCAGCAGAGCCCTATTAATTATTCCTACCACTTATAAGTCTGCTACTTTTCTCTTTGACTCCTCTTTTTATGTGCACTGGTATCAGGGTTAACTGTTTCTGTAAGTGCTGATGCCACACTGCAGCAAATTTAAACAATAAAACATGACTGTGTCGCATTGAATACTGCAGCCTTGAAATAAGACCCACTATGTTTTCGGTTGCAAAAGTCTTTTGGGCAATGCTGATGGCAGGAATCTAAGCACAAAAGCAGGGTTAACCACTTTCAACCTTTTTTTTTTTTTTTAACTTTTTTATCAGTGTTGTGTTTGAAAGGTCATGGTAACTGGGAAAAAATCATCAAGTAAAAAGAACAAAAAATAGTCATTTCCTTTACTATTATAGCAATTTTGTACTACTTCACATCAAAACAAAAAGGAAACAAATATCCCTGAGGCAAGCGTGGCACAACTGAGTCTCACAGGGTGAGAGCATGACACGTATGCTNTGGTCAGGACCAGGAAACTCTGTCAAAGAGCCCCTTTCAATTTCTGAAGCATCTAATCAGCCATTTGGCTGTGAAGCAAACTGAAACATTGATAAAGCAAATCCTGTGTATCTATAGTATATATATACCATACGAGTTGGCTCAAAAGTGAAGCTATAACTTTTTTAATTATATTGATTTACCATATTATGCTAAAGTGGATTTTTTTTGTTTGTTTCAGA
>VYZQ01048615.1:74407-91036 GCA_013400655.1 Mystacornis crossleyi | reverse complement strand
GCCCGCAGGGGCGGGATGAATGGGCGGGCGGCGTGGCCCCCGGCCCCGGGGGTGCGGCCCCGGGAGGGCCGGGCAGCGGCGAGCCGGCGGCCCCGGGAAAGCCGAGCCCGCAGGCACCCCCTCCCCGCAGGAAAGTTAAAGTAATGCCGGCGGAGCGAGGAGCAGGAGGAGCACGCCGCCGGTCTGCTGTCCTGGCATAGCGAGTTCGGCACGGGACGTGTCCCCGCCGGGACCGGGCCCTTCCTCGGTGACAGAAATAGCTGCCGGGAGCGGCTGCGTCGCACGTGGGAGCAGAGAAGCAGGTGCAGAACACGGCTCACAACAGTTCTGGAGAGCATGTCCTGTGAGGAGCGGCTGAGGGAGCTGGGGGTGTTTAGCCTGGAGAGCAGGAGGCTCAGGGGGGACCTTATCGCTCTCCACAACCACCTGAAAGGAGGCTGTAACTAAGTGGGGGTCGGCCTCTTCTCCCAGGTAACAAATGACAGGACGAGAGGACATAATCTTAAATTGCACCAAGGGACGTTTAGATTGGACATTAGGAAGAGTTTCTTCACTGTAAAGGTGATAGACATTGGAATGGGCTGCTCAGGATGGTGTTGGAGACACTGACCCTGGAGGTGTTTACGGAAAGACTGGACATGGCACTGAGTGCCGTGGTCTACTTGACAAGGTGGTGTTCAGTCACAGGCTGGTGTCGATGATCTCAGAGGTCTTTTCCAACCTCAATGATACTGTGAATTTTTTGCAAGTGAGGAATATAGAAACTTTGGATTTCATATTTCTCTTCTGTAATCTTCCCTTGAACCCCATATTCTTTCAGAATAGTGTAGATGGAATTCTTAGCCTGTTATCACCAAGTTTCACAACCTGAATTCACAGTTCTTGACTAGATTGTAATGCTCTAGTGAGTCTAGTGGCACTTTATTAGCTCAGGTACAGCACTGCAGCAGTAAGGTTTTTGGGACTGTTTTTTGGAAGCCAACTAAGTGGAATTGTGAACTTGGAGTTAGAAAGCTGTGTCAAAAGGACATGGAATTAGTTTTTTCCATCTTGAATCTGTCAAAGGTACATTGATTTTACTCTGCAATGTAGACTGTTGTTAGATCTTGTATTGAGAATGAATGTTGTGTAGACTTGTCATTCTCTTAACAAAGATTGAAATGTTGCAAAATTGCTGCAGTTCTGGGTGCTTTGTGTTTCTTTAGTCATCTGCATGTGCATCAAGTATTGTTACTTTGTAGATCTCCTGTGACTTGAATCTTTCCTGGAAACGTGGAACTTCATAATACAGCATTTCCCACCTGGATCTGGTGCCTCCCATGTTCTCAGCATACCATACTGTTTCAGTGGCTGGTTGGGTCGGAGTGTTTGTGCCTTGTGTAGCTGTGTAATTTTAACGACCTGGTTCAGCAATTGTTGCTGATGTAACTTAGCCTGAATAGACTGGCTGGTAGCTGGGAGTTCAGATGTGAAGTTGAAGTCAGATAGCTGTGGACGCTTCTGGACTAGCAGGAGCATAGTGCCTGGCTTGTTCATGGTGCCTTGGAAGTGCTGCCCTTCCCTGCCTTGTGCATTGTGAAGTGTCTGCTCTGCCCCACTGTGGGATGTCTGTGTGCAGCTTCCTCTGGGAGCTAAACTTCTCTTAGTCAGTCACAACACAGGGATGTAGCTTCAAGAGAAGCATCATGCTGCCACCAGACTGCCATTTACTTTTTGGCACTGCAAGAACGTGTAACGTTTCCTTTTGCTTAAACACAGCGATAGTCTGGATCTGTTCCTGCTAGCAGAGGCAATGATGCTGCTGCATCTGGCTTCCTAGCTTTCTTGTGCTGGGAAAAACTTACATTGACCCTCTTCACTGACAGAGGTTGTGACTGAACTGTTTGCCAGCAAGAAACTTCCAAAGCTGATGAAAATAAACAGTGATCCTTCCTGTGCTGTGACTGGTATAGGGAATCCTATGTGTGGTTGTAGGGCATTGCAGAAAATCACAGGGCTTTCTTCTGGAGCATTTTCCCACCTACACTGGTGTAATTGATGTTTGTTGCATGTCCTCTATCTGCTTGTGTCTCACCAGGCTTGATTGTTTATCAAGAGGAAAAGAGTTATAGATTCTTCTGTCACTGAGAACCAAGACAGTCTGATTTTGAACAATGATATGGCAGACTACTTGTTGCTATGCTCTGAAATTCTTCATGTAATGCTAAAATTACATGAATTTTCTGTGCTCACAGACAGATCTTAACTTTGAGCCCTTGGTTGCTTCCCTCAGACAGTCACAACTTATCTTCTGTAAAGGAAAAATGCAAGTATATATTAAATGTTGCAAAGCTGAGTGTAGAATGTATTTATTTAAAAATTACCAGGAATGATTGGAAGACTTGTAGCTATGAAATTGGAATGGAGTTGAGAAGTGGAGACATCTTGGTCGCTGCCAGAGTCATGTTGTGCCATCCCCTGCATGGATTCCTTTTTATATGTAGGTATCTCCTCTGCATTTTTCCACTCTTCTTCCATTGAGAGGTTTTTCAGAGGCTGTAGGAAGTATGGCTTAATCTTTAGTGGGATCCTCATGGAAGATGGGATGTGGAATCTGGGAACCATCTCTGACATGGCTGGATGTCTTGGCTGGGAAGACATCAGAAGGTCTCTCCTCTGTGCATTAGCTTAGGAGGCTCCTATTGCTCAGTTTATGAGCTCAACAGAGATTTCTGATGCTGTTTGACTCTACTCTGTGGCTGCCTTGTGATACACATAACCAACTTTTGGTTGAATTTGCAATTATCTCACTGCGTCTGACTTCCTGGATACTTCTTCTTTCTGTCAAATCATGCCTTTAGCCTCTTGGGTGCTGAGAACCAAGCAAGACAAGCAGTGATGGTTGTTCATTTCTCAGATAGATATATTCCCTTATTACCAATCCTTTCCCCATGCTATTTTTCTGTTCTTCCTGTGGAGGAGATTATGGCCAGAACTGCAATGTAGGGGACAGGAACTGGTGTAAGGATCTTCACCATCTCTGTGGAGAGAGGAGAGAGCTGGTGGTAGGAACCTCTGTATGTAGGTTCTAAACGTGTGTGAAAGAAGAGGGGTTGGGAGAGATGGCTGATGGCAGTAGTAGGGACCGGTGGTCCCACTGCTGAGATTTGTGTCTCATCAGGCAGCTTTTAACCTGAGTGATGGACACTGATCTGTGTCACTTCAAGTCAGCTAAGAGCTGAGTTGTTGCTGATGCTGTTACTGTGCTTGATATCTGAGGATATAATGCACTTTCAGACAGAAGCACTTACCTGTTCAGGTAGATTTCAGTGGGAAACATCATGTCTTAGGAAGACTCTGAATGAGTCTTGGCTGCCTTAAGTTAAAATTTAGTATTGCAAACTCCAGAATCGTGGTTGAATCACAGTATTTCATCTTGAAGGCAGGATGTGGACGCAGGACAAGCATAAATACTGGGCTTCAGGCTTCTGCTTCAGTTGTAATGTGTTCTCAGAACAGATAATTAGTTCTGTTTGGCTGCATCTGTATTTGTTTTCTCCGTGTTGCAGCCATGGAAAGTGAGAAAAGTAGGAGGGAATGCAGAAGGAGCAATTAAGGAATGTGTTGTGCTTTGTAGTGTTACAGTGTCGTGCAGCACAGCCTCAGTTATCGCCACTGCTGCACTGTACATCCTGTTGACTGGGAGTTTGAATAGGGGCAATGCTCAAGTGTCCTTTTTACAAAACAGTTAGGGCCTGGCAGAGTGCTCAAGCAAACAAAGTGGCCTGGGGCCTGCACAGCAGTTATTTGTACTTGCGGAGGTGGCAGCTTCTTTGTCCTCCTAGGAGTATTCATGAGGTCTTGAGAGATACTCTAGTGGCCATCGCCCCTCTGCTTTGTTTCATGGAGAATCTGTTGCTCATGACAATTTGATCTTCACCCTGAAATTCATACTTTTGATCAAAGAGCTTCAGAGGACTAGAATGATACTGGGATTTAGTACTTGGGCCAGTTCTCTGCAGTGCACATGGAGCACCCTGACAGATTGGTCACACCAGTTCTTTTCCTTACCTTTTTCATGGGATTGACTTGGAGCAGCACAGAGTTAGTTCCCTTTAATGTCTGTAATGTATTTACACAGAGGGAGCGTGGTCCGTCTCTTTTAGTGTTGCCAAAAAGATGCTGCTGAGCACAGATTACATCACAGTTCATGCAAGACCCATCACAGTTCATGCAGGACTAAGGCCGTGGGGACCTGGTTACTGAGCATATGATTTCTAGGCTGGCTGGCTCTGCTGCTGTGGGACTCTAGAAAAAAAACAGTGACTTGTTGTTCCTTGCACTTTCACCCAAATAGGCAAGGCAGGATCCGGTGCAGAACAAGTTCTGATACAGCAGCTGATGGCAAAGAGCAGTGTGAAGCAGAGTCGTCTGTGTGATAAACCTGAGTCTAGAGGAGGGCAGCAACCAGAGCCATGTAGAGACGTTGGAGTGTAGTGGCATTGGAGCTCGGTATGGGAAGGAATCTGGAGGGCTTGACAGGAAAGCTCTTTTAAACTAGCTGTTTAGATCTGTGCTAAGTGAACCAGCAACATCTCAGAGTTTATTCCTTCAGAAGTGTCTCAACAAGTTTAAATTGACAACATGACTGGTTAAGTTTGTTACTGTTTGTTACTGATCTCACAGTAGCTATTCTAAAACTAGATTTACTATTCCATGGACTCAAGGTGCTGCAATAGTGAAGAGTTGTCTTGTCTCAGTGAAGTAGAGATTTCGGCAGAAGAGGCAGTTACTTCAGTGACTGCCAGATACAGTGGGTTGAGTTACAAAACTAAGAATGGTGAGTAGTGGCAATGTGAGAGAAAGTACCCTCAGCTCTTCAATGTTATTTCTTATGCTAAAGGCTTGAATATCAAGACTTTTGGATGTCTGGACTGTGCCTGTAACTTCTTTGGTTCCAAAATAATCTCATGGTCAAAAAAGCTTAGCACCAACTTGGACAATTTGTGGAAGGGAGCCACTGACTTTTTCTAACTGCTGTATTGGAAAGAAAGTGGAAATTTTAATCATAGAGTAAGGTAGAACTGAATAAAAGAAGAGGATGGAGGTGGGGTGAAGTGTAGTTCAGTGAATAATGAAAAACTGCAGCAAGGGCAACAGATGACATGTGAAGAGCAGGGAAATTATGAAGAGGGTAGAAAAGATTGTCTGGTAAACTTTGTTATAAACTGTGATAAATTCGAATTGGAAAAGCCTTTTTTGGTTTTCTAGTGAAAAGAAAATGGATAATTCAGGATTACAACCAATTTTGGAATTGACAAATTCCCTTTCAAGTCTAAAAATGTGATTACTGCAGTATGCCTTTATTCTCCTAATTATGTTCTGCTGTGATATGATTAAAAAAACCCAAACCCTTTTTATTTAGCTCATATCAGCAATTCAGAAATTTTTGCTTTCAAATTTAAATCTTCCTTTCCTCCTGTTGTCCTGAGTCCTGCAAACAAAACATAAACTCTAATTCATAAAGACCTGAAGGTCTTTTGGAGTATTAAGACATGATGTGCTATGGGTTTTTACAACTGGCAAATTATTTGGTGTTGCAGAGAAACAGACCACTGAGCACTGCTGCCATCTTTCTGTTTTGTTTTCTTCTTTTACGTGCATTAAAAATTTGTTATAAGATGTTGGGAAGTGTTGTGTGGTCAACGCTGGATGTGCTGTGGACTACAGTTTGGGGTGTCTCTTGTATGGCTGTCAGCAGTGGTGGGAAACTGCAGCTTATACCCCAAAGGTCCTTCCACTTCAGTGTTGGTAGAGCAGAGTAATTACTTCTCCTTTGTAGCTAGGCTGTGGTCGGATGCTGTTCATTTGCTTCATGGTTGTAAAGCAGGCTCCTTCTTAAAGCTCCATCTGTGGTCTCACCATGCTTCCCAGTTGGATATCTACCTGTTCCTGTGACTTAATGTGAAGTGTGTATGAATAGTGCACACAAAGGAGTTGTTCCATAAGCAGCTGAGCTAGTGAAACTCTATTTCATAAGGATTTTTGCCCTCCTGCTCCACAGCCAATTCTTCTTTCCTGTTTTTTTGCTGTATCCATCTCATCCGTTAGCAGCACTGCTCATTTGCTTTCATTCTGTCTCTGCCCTAAACCCAAAGCAGCTCACTGCTGTAGTATTTTTAATTCCTTCCCCTTTTCCTTAATTGCAAGCTGAATCAGATACTGCTCTGAATGTTTCAAGACTATTTGTGTAGAGGCTAAACAGAAGCAGGCGCTGCTAAGTGACATATTCTGCCTCAGTGGAGGCATTGCTTGCATTCTCTAGTTCCTGATTTTCATGAAAGGTGTAGAAATGCAAAGTAAGGCTGGATTGCTTTGTCCGGTTTGATTGGCACTGACTGTAGGGCAATGTGTTTGTGTAAGCCTCATTTCCATAAGAAACCAGGGTAAAAATGCTTTAGGAATAAATTAAGGAAACTTGCTTTGAATGCATATTTTTAGACTTGTTAGTCTAATATATATTTAGACAGGTAAATTAATGTTAAAATGAAACAACAATTTTGAGTTTTTTTAAGCAGTGTGTTTTACAAGACCCCCCAAAATTAGGTTGATAGTTTAGCATGATTAATCATGTAACAGCTGTTTAATTTCAACCTACAACAAAAAAGTGTGTGCATTTCACTTAAATGTCCTTTTTACCTTCCACTTTTATGACAGTATAACTTACAGAATATGGCTAGACTTGGTTTTCTGCTTATTGTAGTAGCTAATCTGGGTAAATTCTGTTGGAAATAGTGGAATCCAGCCAAAACATTAAAAACTATTTGTATTTTAAGGGAGTTTTGTTTGGGTTTGGGGGTGCTTTTTTGTTTGTTTTGTTGTTGTTATATTAGGTTTTTTAAGGTCTTGCAAAAAACATTAATTTTGAGAAATTTCCATCTTTGGGGTGAGGAAAACAATGTTCTGGATATAGTGGACTGTTAACTATACCAGCAGGGAAAAAAACCTCTGCTGTTTTTCTTAAATAGTATTTTTGTTGTTATTGGGGCAGCACATGAAATATTGGAACAGTAAAAGTCCTTTTCATAATAGATAACGTTTTTATGATCAGCATTATTTTTTTCATGTAATTAGTGAAAGGAAGTCAGTATTTGACTGATGAAAATAGGGCCTAGGCTTTAGGCTGCTGTTTTCTTGGATTTTTTTTTTTTTTGTCTTTGTCAAAAACTGCTGGTTTGTTTTGAAATTTAATGATGGAGATACATTTTTGAAATGGCTGTATCTCAGTGGCACAGTTTCAAAGCACTTTTTGTTTTCATTTTACATGTATAATGTCAATAAAAGCACATCAAATATGGGAAGAGAAGACAATGAAGAAAGCAAGTCACATTTATCAAATGAAATTCAAACTTGGCTCTTCATCACCTGGGTTCTTTTTTTATCATTTGCTTCCCTTTTTTTTACATAGGTAGGAAGGCCTATTGTTAAATGTAAGCTTTGTTTTTTCGAGTTTTACTGATGTAAAATGACCATCAGAAGTTGGAGACACCTCTGTTTGGATTTCTCTATGAAGTAGTCAGTACCTGTGTGAAAGTTACACTTTCTAAAAAGGGGGCGGTGGGCAGGGAAAAGCCCGTGTGGTTCTTTAGGAATGACAGAGTTGAAATGAACATGGACAGATAACTATACAGATCTTTTTCCTTTATTGCAGGAACTGAAAATTTGTCTTTAAAAGGTGCAGTGCTGTGGAAACTTACTGCCCGTAGAAAAATGGACATGTTGCAGATACTACGTAAAACCACAGAGCGCTTGGAGTGTGACTACTGCAGCTTCAGAGGAACTGACTTTGAGAACATACAGATTCATATGGGTACTGTTCACCCAGAGTATTGTGATGAAATGGATGCCGCTGGTTTGGGTAAACTTATATTTTATCAAAAAAGTGCAAAACTGTTTCACTGCCATAAATGTTTCTTTACCAGCAAGATGTATTGCAACGTATATTACCACATCAAAGCACAGCATGCAGCACCTGAGAAGTGGAACGAAGAGCGGGAAGAGGAACAGGTAGAAGAAGATTCAGATTCATCCAAAAAAAGTGTCACGTTGGAGCCACAGAAACCTACCCTTTCCCCTGAGTCACGCAAACCTGCCCTTTCTCCTGAACTCCCCAAATCTGAACCTGTTGTTTCTCCCAAGCTTCAGAAATCTTCTGTGTCTCCAGAGCCCCAGAAGTCTGCTCAGGTGACTTCCTCAGAGCCAGAGAAGTCAGTTCAGACTGTGTCCCCAGATCCAGAAGAGTCAGCCCAGGCCACGTCTCCTGATCCAGAGAAGTTAACCTCAGCTGTGTCCCCCGACCCACAGAAGCCATCTCCTGCCGTGTCCCCTGACCCACAGAAGCCGTCTCCTGCCGTGTCCCCCGACCCACAGAAGCCGTCTCCTGCCGTGTCCCCCGACCCACAGAAGCCAGCCCCAGCCGTGTCTCCAGAGCCCCGTCGGCACTCCCCAGCAATGTCACCAGAGCCCCGTCGGCATTCCCCTGCCGTGTCACCAGAGCCCCGGCGCCATTCTCCCGCTGTGTCTCCAGAGCCCCGCAGATACTCCCCAGCTGTGTCTCCAGAGCCAAAGAAACCTCCTCCGGCAGTATCCCCCGAGCCACGGAGGTTTGCTCCGGCTGGGTCTCCTGAGCCACGAAGGCATCCCTCTCAAATGCGTAGGCCTGCTTCTGCTTCTTCTCCTGAAGCCCGGAGGCCTGCTTCTGCAGTTTCGCCGGAGTCGTGGAGACCTGCTCCAACTGTTTCCCCTGAGCCCTGGAGGTCTTCACCTCATGAGGTGCAGAAGTCTTCTGCCGTTTCTCCCTGGGCTTCAAAGCCTGCCATGTCGGTGTCTGTAGAATCCCGGAGGTCTGCCCCTGAGTCCCGAAGGCCTGGTTCGGTTGTGTTGCCAGAACCTAGGAGGCTTGTTTCTGATTCGTGTAAGTCTACGTCCTTTTCTGAATCCCAGAAGTCTACTCTTGTCTCTTCTGAGCCTTGGAAACCCATCTCATCTGTTTACCCTGAAGGCTGGAAACCTGTTCTGTCCCCTGACACATGGAAGCATTCTCCCCCTGTTTCTCCTGAGCTTCGGAAGTCTAGTCACACTGTTTCCTCTGACTCTTGGAAGCCCTCTTTCTTTCCTGAGGTCCATAAGCCTGGTGTTTCAGTATCTCCTGAATCTTGGAAACTCTCTGAGTCACGGAAATCTATGTATTTTTCTGAAACTCAGAAATCCACCTCTGCTGCTTCATCTGAGATTCAGAAACGGGCTCATTTCCCTGAACCTCGGAAAAGAGTGTTGTTCCCAGAGACTCGTAAATCTAATCCTACTGCTTCTACTGATGTCCAGAAACGTGCTGTCTTTTCTGAGCCCCAGAATCAGACGTCTACTTCTGCTGTTTCTACTGAAGGTCAAAAACAAGCCCTGTGTTCTGAAGGCCAAAAATCTGCTCTTGTTTCTTCTGAAGTCCAGAAGCATGCCCTATTTTCTGAAGCCCAAAAACTCACTTCCATTTCCTCTGAAGTTCAGGAGTCTACTTCCTTTTTAGAGTCTCAGAAATCCACATCTCCTGAAGTTCAGAAACATGGCCTCTTTACTGAGTCCCAGAAACCTACTCCTGTTTCTCCTGAGACACTCAAGCAAGCTGTTTTCACAGACTGCCAGAAATCCGCTGTTTCCCCTGATGTTCAAAAGCATGCTGTATTTTCTGAGATGCAGAAGCCTGCTGCTGCTCTATCCTCTGATGTCCAGAGACATGCTGAAACTACTGTACCTTCTGAAATCCAGAAGAACATCCTGTTTTCCGAGCCTCACAAGTCTGCTTCGGGCTTTTTCTCCGACCCGCAAACACCTAGCGAGTCTGGTGAGAGTGACTTTCTCTCTCACGGTTTAGAGGACCAGAAACCACTGGATGATTTATTCTCACAGGATGACCAATCAATATTAGCCAAAGAATCACCTGAACACATGTTATATTCATGCCCAAAAAAGAAGCCCAAGAAGGATAACCAGGAGAACTCAGATTCTGAACTGAATAGCAGTGAGTGTGGAAAAACAGAGGTGGACTCAATGGAGATAAAGGAACAAGAATCCAACAGTGACCAAGAGCAGTATGATATGGAGTCATCTGATTACAGCAAAGAGAGCAAAATGGATGTAGCGACTCCCACGCAGCCACAGTGTGTGCTTCAGTTTACTGAAGAGAAAGAGGCTTTCATCTCCGAGGAAGAAATAGCAAAATACATGAAGCGTGGCAAGGGAAAGTATTACTGCAAAATTTGTTGCTGTCGTGCAATGAAAAAAGGTGCTGTCTTGCACCATTTAGTTAACAAGCATAATGTTCAAAGCCCGTACAAATGTAAAATATGTGGCAAAGCTTTTCTCTTGGAGTCTCTTCTTAAAAATCACGTTGCTGCTCATGGTCAAAGTTTGTTGAAGTGTCCCCGTTGTAATTTTGAATCAAATTTTCCCCGAGGCTTTAAGAAACATTTAACCCATTGCCAAAGCCGTCATAGTGATGATACACCTAAAAAACACTTGGACAGCCTTGAACCACTTGAAGAACAAATTTAATCTGTTTTTCTTCCTTGTGCTAGAAAAGCTGAATTTACGAAGTGTTCAAAAGTGTTACTGTATGTTAACCAAGTAGTTTAGCTGATCTGACAAGTCAGAAGATGCATGGTTTATTGTACTATGTTTAACTTGTCTTATAGCTGTATTACTGAAAAGATTTACTTTTGAAAGTAATTTTAAATGCGTGTTCATGTCTTTGTATTACCCATCAGTAGAGTCATATTTTATTTTTCAGATGTACTATGTTTTTGAAACCAAAATGGATACAAATTAGTTTTGTAAAGATTTGTAAAACATATAGGCAATTAAGGACTGGAGTGGCAAGCAATCCATATTTTCCTGTGAAGACAACTTCTTTTTTCACATTTGTTAAATGTTGTATTTTTAAAAATGTTTTTATCAAGTTCTCAAATCAAAATTCTCACTAAATTGAATGTGAATGAGCCAGAATATGGGAAACTACTAATATTCCTGTAATAATTCTGCCCTGAGGTTGTAATTGAGTGTATAGACATTTGCTGGAAATTTATTGCACTCAGTTCTCTGACTTGTCTCAGATTTAGAAGCATCAAGGTACTTATTTTGTGATTCTGTATTTTGGCCATGTTTTAATCATGTACTAATATACATTAAATTGATAGATTAACGTCAGATTATGTATAGCTCAACACTTTCTCTTGATGATTCAGATGTTTGTAATGTCAGACAACCCCTAAATTTCCTGTATTTGGTGAAATGTTATGCTTTAATGTTTTAACAATAAAAAGAAACCCAACCTGGTGTTGGCGATATTTTTTTGTTGTTGTTCAAATGAAGAACAAAACCTTTCATGTTCAACATATTATCTTTTCTTTTATGTGTATTTGGCAACAAGAGATACAAAATTACCCAGGTCTGCTTTGAATGCTTCAATGTCCCAGTCATCAGCCTCTGTCATCACTACAGAAGGTTAGCCTAAATTTCCTGTCTCTTTAAGAAAAACATGTCAGATGTAGATGAAGGAGAACAAGGAGAACAGGAATTTATGCACTGTTATTTAGGATGCTGGCCTTTGTGTGATTTGAGTATTATGTGTTAATAACACCGCGAGTACTTTATAATTCAGAAGGAATATAGATTTTAAGTGGAGACAGGACAAGAAAGGAGGAATTCCTCTCCAGCTGAATTATGCCTAGACAAGCGGTTTTAAATACGGGTTTAGGATATGAAGGTGTTAGTGTTAAATTTATAATAATAATAAAAAAGTCTCCAAGTATAAGCTCCAACCAAAGAGCTTCAGATGGGTTGAACTGAAGCCTGTACTTTTATCTCTGTTGTCTTTCAAGAGGATTTCTGGAAGGAAGGGCAAAAGTATTTAAAGCTCTACACTCAGGTGACTTCTTAGTGCTGTTTATTAAGTGAAGGTGTTAACTTCCTACCACATCTATATGAATAATTCAAATTCTGTGACTTACTATGGTATGTCCTATGGCTGCAGTTCAGTGTAGAAAGAGTGGAGTTAACTAAAAGCCATTAAAAGTGACTCATTCAGGACAGCACAGATTCATACAGTCATTCTTTACTTCCCAAGTATTAGAAAATATTATTTCTTGCAATGGCAAATAATATGTATTAATGGAAGTCAGCATAGTGAAATAATTTCCTGACTTTGCAGCATGTCTTCAATATATACTTGGGTATAATACTCACAATATTCAACTTTCAGATTCTCTAATTTTTTAAAGGCTGTTACCTTAGTAGATCATACCTATGACTGAGAAAATGCTTCTGTATGAACTTTTAGGCAGTTCCTTTCATATGATCCCTATCCTTGGAGAGGAATCTCTTCTGTGTACTCTTGGAAGGACCCTGGTTTCAGTCCTTTTCTTGAAGAATGCCGAAGGAAAGTACAAAACGGAAACAATAGAGAAACAGCAGAGGATGTTGTTACAGAAGGATGTCAGCTGTGGCCGTATGTGCGATGCAAACTTTCCTTCATCTTTTTATGGCAAGAAGTGTTTAGTTGTATGGAATGCCCAGTTATGTTTTTAAAGTGCATTTTCACCAGCGTTCATTCAATCAAACTAAAAGTAGTCTTCTTAGAGAACTTGGAAGTGTTTTTCAGAAAAGGCCATTTTTGTCACAGGTTACAACTTCATTTCATTTGATATTTGGGTAGAGATTCTTGCAAGAATTACTAGTTTCAGTAATATTTTATCTATAGCATAGGTAAGTATCTAAGTAGCTGTCCTGGTATATCAGTATGTTGCTTATCTCTAGGTCAGAGAAATCATATGGAATGTAACAATTAGAATATGAACACATAATGTTAATGGTACTGATTGGTCTTACATTAATGAGTAAATTACTTGTGTGAAAAATCTCTGAAGACCATTAGGATTCAGTGTTTTAAAATAAGAATTGTGTGCTTCACAACTGTCTATTCTGAGAAAGGTTCTGTAAAAGAAGTATTAAATTTTAGCTCATTTAGTAGAAGCCAAGTCAAATGAATTCTTGCTAATTTGTATTGTCTGACATACTTGATCAGGTATTTCTTCTGAGCTGTACAATCGAAAGAGTAGGTATTCTTCCTTTCTTCCTTTCTTTTCTTCCTTCCTTCCTTCCCCCAAGAAAATGTTACCATCTCCACTTCAAAAAGTACTGATCATGTCAGTTCATGATCAGCTCAGGGTAACAGAGCTGCAGCCTTTCTCTGGGTGGTCCTGTCCTCTCCCTTCCTTGGCACTGTGTTCTGACCATTTTTCCTCTGCCCACTTGGCTCTCATACAGCCTTGGGGTGACACAAATCAGGTTACAGATTCTGCTGGGAACTTGCTGGTTTTTCGTTGTGTTGTGGAGTTAGTCTGTTTCTCTGACTTGCCTTGCAGCTGCAAGTGCTGATGCAATGGAAATACAAGTGAGGGGAGCACTTCTGAAGGTAGAGGGCCAAGGGCAAAATGGACAGTGAGTTCAGATGGGCTTATGGTAACTCTGAAACTGCATCCTCAATCCCAAACATGCTGGCTAAGTTGCTCATCTATGAGGTCCTGACAACTCAGTTGCATTATTTCCTCACATCTGCCTCTTTCCTGTCAGTTTTCTGATGGGTTGGTCTTTTCTTTAACTGCCTCTCTATCTTTTTAGTCTGTCTTACTGAATGCTCAGGCAAGATTTTTTCGTATACCTCGTGAAAGAGTGCCAAAGCCACAAGTGCTAATGGTCAGAAAAATGGATAAACTGTGTTTGTGTGCTTAGTGTTTCATTAGCTGAGCCTAGCCTTGGTGTTGTAGTTGAGACTCGCTGTTCTGCCGAAGCTGCAGGGTAGCCCTCACTGGACCTAGACACCCCATGACTGCAACAGAGGTTGGTACAGGTATCAAAACCAGATGTTCTGATTCCCTGTCTCAAATGCTTATACTAATATTGACTCTTCAAAGTGTACAACCTTCTGAAACCCAAAACCTCAAACTCCAAACTTTAAGTGAAACTCTGTGGAAAAGCAGGCATTTATTCCCAGAGGCTTTCTCCAGTGCTGCAAGAGAAAAAATTAAAAACAGGTGTTTTTCTCTGTACACTCAGCATTTAGTTTTATTCCTTATTCTCCCTCCACGCACAGCCTTAGAACTTGAAACATGTTGAGGAAAAATAACTGCCTTTAAGTAACTCCCAAACCTCCTGCATTTTAAAAGTAAAAAAGGAAAATAAATCCTTTAAACTTAATGGGGAAAATTAAATGCTTGCATTAAGCAAAAGGTATCTAACACAGGTACATGTCATCTTGACTTTGCAGAAGACTAAAAGTTTTATCAGTTACAGCATCCCTGCTATGTACTTCTAGTTAGGAACAGTCAACTGTTCACAGACACAAGAGGGTGAAGTTTCTGGCAGCTTCTCACAGAAGACCCCTCTCCCCATAGCCCCCCACTACCAAAGCCTGGCCATGCAAAGCCAATACTTACTGCTGCATTAGAAGAAAAAACCTGAGCAAAGAAAACGTAGGACTGTAACTGAGAGGTGTGGATGGATTGGTGGCTGCAGACACACAGAAGTCTGAGGTACCCAGTGCCACCTTTGTCATTTCCTCACCGGCGAGGTCTCCCAGGCCTCTCTGTTTAGTCAAAGGGTGGAAGTAGTGAAAGAGCTACCATCAGAGAGGGTTGAGTCAGGAGTGACTCGAGAGAACTCAACTCATACACATCCGTGGGACCCTAGGGGTGGTGTCCAGGGTGATGTGAGAATTGGCTATTGGCCGAGACTATTGTAAATCATCTTTGATGGAGTTTGGGATAAGTTCCCTGTCATAGGAGAAGAACAAATGCTGCACCCATGTTCAAAAAAGTTCAGAAGGATGGTCCAGATTTCCTGCTAGCGAATATTTAATTTCTGTAGTTCTGATAAAAAATGATAAAAACATGTTGAAGGTGAATACTTTGGTTATCACTGGCATTCTATAAATGTTAATACTTACACTCTCTCTAAAGACAGAATCTTTTTGAAAATTAAAGGAAAGCAGGGGGATGTGCATTGAAGAAATCTTAAAGCTACTTCTGTTCTCCCTCATTTTGCAGTTTCAGAATTTCATATGTAACATTATAAAGACTTGGCAATGCAGTTGCTACAGTCCTGAATTGGCTCAGTGATACCCCATGCTGTTTTATTTTGAAGAGAAGAGCTGGTAATGACCAAATGAAGAGTTTGGAGAAAAATCAACTCTGCAGTTGAAATGATGTCTCAGCATGTCATTAACACATATTAGTACTGCAGCCTCACAGATGGGACAGAAGGTTTTTACATGAAGACCATATGTACACTAAAGAGATAATGTAATGACCTTTCTGCTGTGGCTTTGGCTTAAGGGGTTACTGCTCTCGGCTGCCTGACTCCTTTTGTCTGTGCTCTGTTCCTTAGCCCCTGTTGGTTGAACTGTTCACCAGTGTGATTTTTAAAGCAGAAACTTAAAATGTCTTGTCTATAAATAATTTTTTTTCAAAACCAGAATGATTTCTAACTGTGGTTAAATGAAGCATCCCACTATGGTGTAAATGGAGTGTTAACATCCGAGAGGAGCAGAAAAAGTCACGTGGGGGTGAATGGTAGGTAGTAAATTACTTATTTCTTAGCAAAAGAGCATGCACATAGTAGGAAAAATTTCTTCACCAAACGGAGTGTCAAGCCAGACAGGCTAGAGCAGGCAGCTTGGGGAGTCACCATCCTGGAGGTATTTAAAAGACACGTAGATGTGGCACTTGGGGACATGGTTTAGTGGTGGACCTTGCAGTGCTACATTACGGGCTGGATTTGATGAACTTAAATACCTTTCCAGCCTAAACAGTTCTATGATTCTGTGATTCTTCATGTAGCCTGTGTGGACCAAAATATTCCTGTCTGAATGAGTCCTGGACTACATGTCACCTCAGGTTTCCAGGACCCTGCCACTGGGACTTGTATCAGCTGAGCCACAGACCTCCCTGTTAAATGAAATGCTTTTTACCTCACAGTGAGGCAAATCAATGTGTATTAGAATGTTAAATGGTTTACTTAAAGTATTTTGCTGCATAAATCAATTATTCATGTGGGAATTATATCCAGTGAACTGTGAAATATTGTTTTCCTCTAGTTTCCAGATGCTGTTCTGCTCTGTACCTATTGCCCATTAAGGCTCTGCCTCTGTACTCTGAAACCAGTGTCTTTTTTTTCAAAGTCAGCATTAAAAATAAGTGACAGTATGGAATATTACCTTCTCCTAAAATAAAAATTGCTGTGGCTAAAGGTACATTGGAGTGGACACAAACAAACCCTTAAACAAACTAAATGTTCCTGGTATGCATATGAGAGAAATATGCATTGGGCAGAAAGGGGTATGTGTGTGCAAATACAGCGTGGCTCTTGCTGGTATCACTTGTTCACATGTAAGAGATTTTTTTCTTACAGCTTTCTCTCATATCTGACTTTCTGAAGATTTCACAGCTAAAGCAATATTCAGTACTGGAAACCAAACAGGCTTTACCCCCCTTTGGACTGTGCTGATTTCCAGGGTGTTCATAGTGACTACAGGAGTGCAAA
>VYZQ01048615.1:62908-73628 GCA_013400655.1 Mystacornis crossleyi | reverse complement strand
GTGTTAACATCCGAGAGGAGCAGAAAAAGTCACGTGGGGGTGAATGGTAGGTAGTAAATTACATATTTCTTAGCAAAAGAGCATGCACATAGTAGGAAAAATTTCTTCACCAAACGGAGTGTCAAGCCAGACAGGCTAGAGCAGGCAGCTTGGGGAGTCACCATCCTGGAGGTATTTAAAAGACACGTAGATGTGGCACTTGGGGACATGGTTTAGTGGTGGACCTTGCAGTGCTACATTACGGGCTGGATTTGATGAACTTAAATACCTTTCCAGCCTAAACAGTTCTATGATTCTGTGATTCTTCATGTAGCCTGTGTGGACCAAAATATTCCTGTCTGAATGAGTCCTGGACTACATGTCACCTCAGGTTTCCAGGACCCTGCCACTGGGACTTGTATCAGCTGAGCCACAGACCTCCCTGTTAAATGAAATGCTTTTTACCTCACAGTGAGGCAAATCAATGTGTATTAGAATGTTAAATGGTTTACTTAAAGTATTTTGCTGCATAAATCAATTATTCATGTGGGAATTATATCCAGTGAACTGTGAAATATTGTTTTCCTCTAGTTTCCAGATGCTGTTCTGCTCTGTACCTATTGCCCATTAAGGCTCTGCCTCTGTACTCTGAAACCAGTGTCTTTTTTTTCAAAGTCAGCATTAAAAATAAGTGACAGTATGGAATATTACCTTCTCCTAAAATAAAAATTGCTGTGGCTAAAGGTACATTGGAGTGGACACAAACAAACCCTTAAACAAACTAAATGTTCCTGGTATGCATATGAGAGAAATATGCATTGGGCAGAAAGGGGTATGTGTGTGCAAATACAGCGTGGCTCTTGCTGGTATCACTTGTTCACATGTAAGAGATTTTTTTCTTACAGCTTTCTCTCATATCTGACTTTCTGAAGATTTCACAGCTAAAGCAATATTCAGTACTGGAAACCAAACAGGCTTTACCCCCCTTTGGACTGTGCTGATTTCCAGGGTGTTCATAGTGACTACAGGAGTGCAAAATGTCAGAAAATATTAGCATGGAAATTCTCACTGATGTGTTGCAAGACTTGGTGTACATTTTAATCTACACAAGAGGAATTGTGGCTTCTCATTGAATTGTAATATACAGACTTCTATAATTAATTTTTAACTAATTCATTATGGGTGCTGTCACGTTTTAAATGATCCTATGCTCTGACATTGCTGTTTGTGCATTGCTAGATCATGTCACGATTTTTTTAGTCTCCTTATTATAAGATTCTTTTAATTTGCTCCGGGATCAGCAACATATTTCTTCATTAGGCAATACCTCTGTTGTAGCTGCAAAGAAATCTGCCTGAAGATTGACTGTATCAACCATTTTTTAATTTTTGATCTCTTACCCAGAGAAGCTGTGGATGCCCTACCCCTGGAAATGTTCAAGGCCAGCTGGATGGGGTTTCGAGCAACCTGGTCTAGTGGAAGGTGTTTCTGCCCACGGCAGAAGGGTTGGAACTAGAGGATTTTTAAGGCCCCTTCCAACCCAAACCATTCAGTGACTGTACGATTCTGTGCTACATCAAGAGCACAGAAGTTTTATTGCTCTCTGCCTCCCGCAGCCGGTTTTGGTAAAGTTGGCATTAGAGGGAGCTACAGAGCAATTTATGAGCAGATCAGCTTTAAACGTTAAACGCACACACATACAACAACAACAATAATAATAATACACCAATAATTGGTTCAGAAATGGCTCTGGGCTTTTGTCCTTGCTCTGGTGAATTAATTTCGGCCCGCCTATGGCTGGTTTCCTTGCCACTGTATCCCGAGTCTTTTGTTTTAAAGCACTTGTTTGTTTTCTTTGACATCCCTCCCTGCTGTGCAGTATTCCCATTCCTTTAGCACATGCATTATTTACAAAGGTGCTCCAAACATTTATGTAATCACCAAAAAATGACCTTTCTTTGGTTCTTCAGGCCACTACTCCTGTCATCCTGGTAAGAAAAAGCTCTACGGGAGTTTCAGCGGGGCTCTGCCCTCCCCATGGATGCATTGGAGCGCTGGGCTGTACCCGAGGCCCCCCAGTGCCGGCCTGCTGTGCTGAGCATGAGCTGGGCATGAGCTCTGTAAGTGCAAAGAGCATTTCACTACAGTCCACAGCAGCTGGTGCACACAGGAGAGATACAGCCTGTGGATGACAAGGGAGTTTAAAAATCTCCGACCTGTTGATTGCCGGAAGCCGAGGGGATGAAGCAGGGCCGCGACCACTCCCCTCAAGTCCTGCTCACAGCAGCTGCAGCTGGCTCCCACTGCTTTGTGGAAGACCTCAGCACAGTTTCTCACCCAGAGCTTACGCTGAGAAGGACACACAGAAATCACACCGTGATTCACAGTCACACAGAAATGCACTGGAGGGAACTAGTGAGATGGAAAAGCTAAGATATGTGAGAAACCACATTTAGATCCAGGTTANTCTCTTACCCAGAGAAGCTGTGGATGCCCTACCCCTGGAAATGTTCAAGGCCAGCTGGATGGGGTTTTGAGCAACCTGGTCTAGTGGAAGGTGTTTCTGCCCACGGCAGAAGGGTTGGAACTAGAGGATTTTTAAGGCCCCTTCCAACCCAAACCATTCAGTGACTGTACGATTCTGTGCTACATCAAGAGCACAGAAGTTTTATTGCTCTCTGCCTCCCGCAGCCGGTTTTGGTAAAGTTGGCATTAGAGGGAGCTACAGAGCAATTTATGAGCAGATCAGCTTTAAACGTTAAACGCACACACATACAACAACAACAATAATAATAATACACCAATAATTGGTTCAGAAATGGCTCTGGGCTTTTGTCCTTGCTCTGGTGAATTAATTTCGGCCCGCCTATGGCTGGTTTCCTTGCCACTGTATCCCGAGTCTTTTGTTTTAAAGCACTTGTTTGTTTTCTTTGACATCCCTCCCTGCTGTGCAGTATTCCCATTCCTTTAGCACATGCATTATTTACAAAGGTGCTCCAAACATTTATGTAATCACCAAAAAATGACCTTTCTTTGGTTCTTCAGGCCACTACTCCTGTCATCCTGGTAAGAAAAACGGTAAGTAAGAAAACGGGAGTTTCAGCGGGGCTCTGCCCTCCCCATGGATGCATTGGAGCGCTGGGCTGTACTCGAGGCCCCCCAGTGCCGGCCTGCTGTGCTGAGCATGAGCTGGGCATGAGCTCTGTAAGTGCAAAGAGCATTTCACTACAGTCCACAGCAGCTGGTGCACACAGGAGAGATACAGCCTGTGGATGACAAGGGAGTTTAAAAATCTCCGACCTGTTGATTGCCGGAAGCCGAGGGGATGAAGCAGGGCCGCGACCACTCCCCTCAAGTCCTGCTCACAGCAGCTGCAGCTGGCTCCCACTGCTTTGTGGAAGACCTCAGCACAGTTTCTCACCCAGAGCTTACGCTGAGAAGGACACACAGAAATCATACCGTGATTCACAGTCACACAGAAATGCACTGGAGGGAACTAGTGAGATGGAAAAGAGAAGATATGTGAGAAACCACATTTAGATCCAGGTTAAACTCCCTCGGGTTTGAGCAGAGAGGCCACAGTCTCCAAGTAAGAAATCTGAAAATATGAATCCAGGTGTAGCTGGCACTGTCATAGGAAATCTGCCTGCAAGGCAGTGGTAGCACTGGCTGGGTTTAGTATGTTTCGACTTCCAGCACTGATAGCACTTATTTGTTAGTGATGCACAGCAAGACAGTGATTGTCCTGCTGTCACTGTTTTGGAGACTTTTTTTTTTTTTTTAATATCTTATCTAATATTAAATTAGATACAAGGGAGAATTCTTTACTATGAGGGTGACAAGGCACTGGAACCTGTTGCCCAGAAAAGTTGTGGATGCCCCATCCCTGGAAATGTTCAAGGCCAGGTTGGATGGGTCTTTAAGCAACCTGGTCTAGTGGAAGGTGTCCAGGGCAGGGGGGTTGGCACAAGATCATCTTTGAGGTCCCTTCCAACTCAAACCATTCTATGATTCTGTTACATCTTTGCTCTGAGACATTGCCTTCAGATGCAGCCTGCCCATCTGCACTCATATTTCCCCTTGAAATCCTAGGGAATTTTGCCTGAGTGAGGCCATGCACAACTTGACTTACAGAGGCAAAAGCAGCTTGCAGATACAAAATACAAACGAGCCCTGAAATGTGTGTCCTTCATCATTTTGCATTGACTTGCTGTGGTCTGGGCCATCTCCAGCATTTTTTCTCTCTGCACTCATTACTCCAGGCAATAATGAAACTGAATAAGCCAAATGACGAACTTGGCCTTGACACAGTCATAATGTTGTTGAAAAATGGTGGAAAATACAAACATACTGCTTTGGCCATGGGAACCTTCCTGCTTCATTTACAGTAAAAAAATATCAGAAATCCTTAATTCCCTCAATTCCATAGTCAGTTTCAGACTTCTCTGGCACACATCCACTCTTAGGTACTGTAAAAAACATCAGAGACAAAAAAGTCAGAAGACTTTCATCATTTGATCTTTCCATTCTGTCAGTGAGAAATTGTTTGAAATTTAACTTCCTATTAAAGCAACACAGGTAAAGTTGTAGGGATGTTTTAATTGTGTTAAAATGATCACCAGGGATGGTCACATCACTTGGAAACAAATGCTCCTTTTGAGTAATGGTCTCCTGCTGCAAGATGAGCCAACAAAATAAGATAAATGGTCTTCGGTAGGGTTGCTGGCATAGCCTTCATTGTGGTTTTGAAGCAGCAAGGAAAGATTCAAATACCTACGTGTTTACAACAGAATCAGAGCAGTTTATCTAAGCTGGTTAATGTCGGCACATTTATGTGTGAATAGCTGAAGCGAAGATTCCAGTTTTGCTGATAAATAACAGAAAATTAACCCACCACTCCTGGCTTGCACAGCATAGTTCACATTGCTTTGCAGCAGCTGCAGGATGGGTTTTTTTACATTTTGTGTAAACAAGCAGATATGATCCCAGCACAGGGCAGGGCTCCTGCCAGGCTCCAGCGCAGCAGCTCCATGACCTCCTGGCCAAGAGAAAGCAGGCACTGGAGCCCTTGATGGCTATCCAGATTTCTTAAAACTGGCTATTTTATTGTTTGGCTACAAACTCACTGCTGATTGGATGGAAATGGGTTTGTTTCATTAAAAAAGAAAAAAAGAAAAAAAAGGCCAACAAATTGAGTTAAAATTGTGGTTTATGGCAGAAAATGCCAAAGTTAATTACGGTTACCATCTGTTTCATCAAAACTCTTATTTGCTTTGGATACCTCTATTTTCAGGTCAGGGCTGGTTTTAATATCTTTCTCAAATTTATTCCAGTGAATAGGTACTTTAAAATTAAACTACCTTGCTCTCCATAACCCTGAGCAGAGTGATGATGTTTGCAGTGACCTTATGGTGCTATTTCTTGTAAAGAAAATATTGCTGTGGCTTTAATCACTGCAAGCTTAGCTCTGCGAGCAGAGAGCTTGCATGGCTTTTTCCAGGGATTTGTTAAAGGAGATCTGTGTGTTTCTCTGTTAGGCATACTGCAAACATGAATTGGCATTCTTTTCCCCGTTATTTCCTTTCCAGTACCTGACCGTCTTTTAATTTCTGATATATCAGTTCTCAAAAAATCCGTGAAGAATTCACCTCTCCTTGTGGTACTTCTGCACTCACCTCGTTGCCAAGGACTATGTCACAATATATGAGTCAGGTACCTTGAGAGTCTTGCAGTACACTTGTGTGACAGGGTCTGAAGGAGCTGAGTGACTGGACATAGCATGAGCTTCTACCCCATGGACTTGATTGCAACATAAGGCCATTTATCACAGGCTCCTGCTGAACTGCTGGGCTGCCTGCATTCCCTAGGGGATGCTAGCACTTACACCACATCTTGACTGGTTTCCAGGAGGCTTGTGAGGTATTTGAAATCAATGCTATGTATTACTATCAGTAAATAGAAGAGGCCAGACTGTTGCTTAGGTGATAGAAGCAAGGTGGCCGTGAAGCTGGCATCAGAAAAATGGCAAAGTACAGTAACTTCTTTTAACAGCACATCTCTTATAGTATACACATTCCCCAAAACATCCATTTCCCTGGCAAAGGTATCACTGACCAAATGTTTGTCATTTCCGGGTCTCAAAGGAACACATGTACTCATGTGTACTAAATCCTATGAATTCAAGGAAAATTCAATGGAGATTTATCTGCTTCTGGAAGGAAAAATTCTTTACTCTGCTTCCTTCAAAGAAAAACAAAAACATCCTTTATTATCCTTAGTGAGAGGACTGTGCTGCTGCTACCACTCTACATAGTGGAATGACGACTCCTTGAAAATCTTGCTGCTCTTACGTCTTGAATAATTACTAACCAAATGGGAGCGATAGAGAATTAGGCAATAAGATTAGAAAGAGAGATTGTTCCTGAATCAGTCCATTAGGATTAACCAGGCTTTGTTCCATGGCAACTTAGCTAAGAATAATCATGACTGCAAATAGTGCTGTTCCAGTTTCTTGGGTGGAGCACAGAGTAAAATTGCCTGTCTCCAGATGCAATTGTTAATGTGTTTGCTGGTTCTTAAATGTCACTGTGGCTGTACTTCAGCAATTCAGTTAGAATTGGTTTTGCCATCACATGTGATGCATAAGGAATTCAAATCCCTGCAGGCAAGCTGAGTTCATAAGGTCCTTGTATTTTCAGATTATTTCTGGTAGGACATGATTCCTGGCATTAACAGTTGAGGCTGCCAGCATTGACTCTGCCACATGAGTCACTGGTTGTACACGAGGTATGAAAGGAGTATGTGAGAGATGTGGGCTGGGGCAGTCCGGCTGGCACATTGGTGGGTCCTGATGATAAACCAGTTCTCAACAATGTGGATCTCAGGTGGAGGAGAAATTGGAAACATCTCTGTTCATTCATGCTGCAGGACACACATAGCCAAGCCCTGCTGTGGGAGCAGTTGATAAAAACACAAGGAAAGGCAGTGTCACCAGTGAGCAGTTTGATTACATTGCCCGTGTCCAGGAAGAATCTTGAGAATCTTTTAAGAATTGTACATCTTGCATTTCTTTATATCACTTGTTTTTATTATTATACTGTATATTCCCCAACCTCATATTGCAACACATTTTTATTTTAAATGCATCTGCCTGTCTCATTTGTGCTTGGAAACTATGGTGCTTTCTTAATACACCAAATTGGCATGAATCATTTCTACATATTTGATTATGGTGTCACAATTATTTAAACAAAGATGATGAGAGTGAATTTAATCACTTCACTGGAGGCAATACCAAACTTACTCAAGGTTCAGGTAGCGTTTATTTGTGTACTCAAAGCCACTGCAAAATACTCTGGAAGGAAAAAACCCACCATATTTATTGGCTTATGGTTTAATATGTGTTTCCAAACAGCCACTTATTTCTTAAAACCAGCCAAGGCCCTAGACGAATGTGTATGTGGGGACATCCCTGCTTCACAAGTGCCCCTCTTTAAGGGCACTCACAGGGGTAAACCTGTGCCTTTGGGGCACTCTCCAGACTCTCCTCCCCACAACCATTACTAGGTCTGTTGATCCAAGAGTCTTAGCTCTTCTGGGCACCCCGCAGCCTCTGTCCATGGCGAGTCTGGCTGATGCCAAGAGCAGATTCATTTAGCTTTAATTGTTTGGCCTGAGACTGCTGCCCCGGCTCCTCCACCAGCTGTGGCACGTGGTGGGTACCACCAGGGAGTGGCTCAGGGGCTCCTGTGGCAGCCTTGGGGATGGAGGAGCTGCCTCCCCTCCCCCGGCTGCAGACAGGGCACAGGGATCCAGCAAAGACCCGACCCAAATGTGTAAGAAAGGAAAGGAGATGATTGCCAGCCAAGTGATCCAAACACAAATTCACTCAAATAAAACGCTATTTATTCATCTGAAGGGAGGTGAAGAGCAGAAGAGGGGATAAAGAGAGTGAAGCCCGTGCATACATGTCACCATTAACTGCCGGTTTTGGTTCGGCTGCTCTCACTCTTGAGTTCAAAGTCACCCTTTATTATGGGTGTTTCACCCAGGTGGTGTTGACAGCTCCCCTTGCACACACAGAGATACACACACACACAGGTACACAAACCCTCCACCCAACTTCTTTGGCAGATCAGCACATTTCAGCTTTTGGTCTCCTCTTTAGTCCGAGCTGCAGATCTGGGTTCTCACCAGCCAGGCACTCACCAGGGCATTCCTCAGCTCACTGCTGTTTTGCAATGGGTTTGTGGTGTTGGCTGAACCCCACCTTCCCTTGCCATCACTGTCTTTCCCAATTCTTTTTCCCCTCCAATTACCTGCTTCTGATTTAACTCCTTACAACCAAGTGAATAATTGCAAACTCATAAAAATTACAGCATCTTTACAATATAATATTCATCCCAGTCGCATTTACCACATGGTGCTCAAACATTTTATCATGCAGTTTCAATGAAGGTAAATCTGGAGTCTGCTTACTTTTGAAATAGACACAAAAAATGTACATATGATTTGTGTTTGTGGTTATGTACAGCCCTGTGTGCCTCTGGTAGAAAACACCTGCAAATCCTGTGGAGCCATGACAGATAGACTTTCTGGGGTATATTATTTGGAAACTCATATGCAAGTTTGCAGAAAGCCCATCGCACTGATGGCAGTCTTCAGACTATGGGAGATTATCCATGCAATGCATTGGGCACAGGCATAGTTTACAACAAAGGGCCCATCCCACCTGAGCCATTTCACGGGCAGTGTGATTTGCTGAAAGAGCTGTGCCTGTGTGGTCACAATACTGAAATCCCCGTCTGCCATCCAATTTTCTTGTCCTGGTAGAAGCCTCGTTGTGTGCCATGTTTTTGCCGTGAGGAGGAGCACACATTGCTTACCAGCTGTGTTTTGATCCCACTGGCTGCCCCTGCTCTGTGTCCTCGGGTATGTACACCTCTTAGGTTGTCTGCCAAATCGCTCAGCTGAGGCTGAAATACTCTTCAAGATACTGGGTTAGGAAATATTTATGCAGGAACAACAAACAAGAAAATGTGGCCTCTATGTTGTCCTTTGGCTTGGAGCTAAAATTAAGTCTGTCAGCAGGAGAGGGGAGCAGATGCTCTGCAGGCCAGTGCTGGTGCACAGGCTCCGGGGCCAGCTGAAGCCATGAGGAGAGGGGTGTGCCTCCAACACCCAGCCTTGGGCAGCTCACACTCACTGGGGTAAAGCTGCAGTGTGCGTGACAAAGAACCCTCCGTGCCCTTCGTCTGCCCTGAGCAGGAGGTAGGACAGTCCTTGTGCCACTTACCACGTGCATTTTTTGATCTTCAACTCCATTTAGAAAGAGAAAAATTTAGAGAAAAATAACACACATCCCTGTTCCCTAAACTACAAGAATTTATTCAGTGCTTCGTGCTTTTTTGCCAAGTTCATAAAGCACACCTTCTTTTTAATGCTTTGCAGGAAAATGGTGATACCTTTTCCAGAACTAATTTAATCTGTATACATTGTTGTTTGATATCCTGCAGATGTTTGGCTAAATTCTAATAAAACAGGCAGAGTGCCCCACCATGAGAATTCTATCAAAATCCTCCTGTGGAAAATAATATTCATCCCAAGGGATGTGTCACAGGTCAAACAAAAGCTTTCATATCTCCTCCTCATTTTGAAAGCACCCATCCTCTTAACTTTTATTTACAACCAATATAAAAAAGCTTTTTGTCAGCAATTTGTCTTTTTTATTTATGTGCTGGTATGCTAACTAATTATTACAATTCCACACAGTGTTAATCTTGCCATAATGGTATTTCTAGTATGACAACTTTCATCTGCTGACTAAACAAGCTCAGTCTTGCCTTTTCTCAGCATGGCCATGAGTCAAAAACAAGTCACTGGGAACTGAGGATCTCAGGGCTCGCCTGTACACAGTTTTTGCATGAGTGCTATTAGACAAGTTCAAGTCAAAGCAATGCATCCCCTAAGCATGGGTGAAACTGCATTCCTGTTAAAGTCAGCACAGCTTATCTGAATCAATTCAGTGTAACAAGCAGTCCATGTTAAAATAACTGCCCTGGAGTACATGGACTGGCTGTCCTGCTCTGGCTGAGACAGTACCACAACATCCACCATCATGTCAGTGTTCCCAGAGCCTTTTTTTCCTGACAATATAAGTGTGCGATTTTAGAAAGAGCTCTTAGGACAAGAAACTGGACATCATGCTGTTCACCAAAAACATGAGATTTTTTCCCTCTGCCGCCTTTCAGATCTGGGAATTGGGAGCCTGGACTCTGAGCCTACAATTGGTTACAGGGAACAATACGACACAGGGAACTTTTGTTAATCTCACATCAAATGACTGGGTGCAGGAAACACACCCTTTGCCACGTACCCTAGAGCAGCGAACAGTTCTTCTGACACAGAAGCTCATGCAAGAGGCTCACCATGCAGAAACCTCACCACGGGACCAGACTGAGGGTAGTTGTCCTTTGCCACATGTACTGTGCATGACACATCTTCTGTATCATGGGAGTTTTGTTTGTTCCTTTTTTTCTTTTTTTCTTTCCTTTCTTTTTTTAAAGCCTGACTACCATGTGCTGATGGTGCAGGTACACAATGTGTTTGCTTTGGCAGTGAAAGCAGCTGAATAATTTCCCACTTCATCCCCCAGCCCAGCTGTTCACCCTGTTCCTCTTGGTTGTGCTGACTGTTTGAATACGGGTAGTATAAGCCAGGAAAGAGAAATAACAATGTCAAA
>VYZQ01048615.1:31215-42578 GCA_013400655.1 Mystacornis crossleyi | reverse complement strand
CCTGGAAGCTCCCTGGTGTGAACACCATTACCTGTTTGTACAGAGAGCATAGCAGGTTACACTGTAATACGAGGTGAGGAAACAAATCTGTAGAACTCTTCTAAGAGGAAAAAGGAATAGATCTGAAAAGAGAGCCAATGAGAATTACTGCAGAGTTACATAGAAAAGTACTTTAATTTAGCTAGTCGTACAAGATCCACCAGCCTGTTGGCCCCCCGAAAGAACAGGCTATATCCTTGCCTGCGACNAACTGTTACACATACAAAAGTGCTGAAAAATGGAATACTTTCCACAGTGATTAAAAAAAAATAAAAATCAATCAAGTTCTTAAATTCAAGCCGACATTTAGGGGCTACAACAATGTAGAAACCTTGGCAGGAAAAGGAGTGTTGACTGAAGGTTATTGTTATTATTCTTTTTCTGGTAAAGCAGAAGCCAGTTGTGCTAGAGTTTATCCCAGTAATTTTAAAGGGAGCTGTTATTTTGTTGTTCTCTTAAANATGAAGGAACCAAGGCCCTTTAAGAAAACAAGTAAGAACCAACTCCCTTTGTAGCTTTTGGTTTTGAAATATTTCCCCCTGTCCAAATCAAAAAGTTCTTTCATAAAATCCTTGTTCATCTGGTTTTGACCCTGAGGCGGAACGAAACCTCCCAAGCACCAAGGTCCTCAGGGAGACCATAATTCATTCCAAAGGCAATGGCAGCTCAGCTTTCAGTTGAGGTAGCTGGCTAAAGGACCTCACTGTCCATGTCCTGTGTGAGAGGCTGTGGGTGCATATAACTGGGAGTGGGATGGGGATGGAACAGGGGGGAATCAATGCCTTTCCTATGTAAGCCCAGGTGGGCCTGCATAGGTATAACATCAAACCACAGCATAGGATCAAAAATCATGCTTGAAGTCACCTCCAGGTGCTGGTTGGCTACTTCAGAGCTTTTCTGATGGCCAGGATTCCAAAACACTTTCAAAATTTTCTTCTTGACTATTTTTGTGTTTCCCAAACAAGGAAACACTTCTTACCCCGGAGCAGAAGTTCTTAAGGTTTGAGGCACAGAGCATCCTGTGGCAGAGCTCGGAGAAGCAGCTGGTTATTCACACAATGGTACAGGGCTTGTACATTAATAGGCTCTTTTGAAGCTAATTACCAGAACATAACAAAAGAAATTAAAGTTGGATGGAGTAACTTCTTGAATTTACTCTGTAATCTGTGGACTAACAACTGGTCTGCAATGCCATAATTTGCTGTGACGTAGTTTGTGGTATGCAAATCATGGAGAACTCTGGCTCTCTATTGCATAATTACCGTAACAATTTCTGTTGGCTTAAAAGTACTTATTCTCAGAAAGTCCTTGTTCCCGCCTTTGACATTAGAATGATTAAAAAGAGTAACTGATACAATAACTGAATTTCTTGATGACCATACTAGTCCTGTACATCCTGTTCAATCAAGATGCTGATATTGCTGCTGATAAAATACATGTTGTCTAACACACACCTGCACCAAATTTATTCCTGCACTTGACATGAACAAAGCATAGATAAGGTCAAACATAAGGAAGTTCTAGTTAATCACAGTTCTGGAGTGAACTAGAAGCAACGGACATAAATTAGTGTAATACAGAGCAATTCTCAGAAAAAAAAAACCCCTAAGATTTTATTATTATCTCCCTGTGAGACTGCAATTTGCAATTTGCACTATAATTCCATCAGCTGTCTTTTCTGCTCCTGTGCATAATCAGATATAACATCACATGTCATTAAAGAAACAATTATTTTAACAACAGACTAATAAAAGCCTTCTGTTAGATGCAGGATTTAGCCAGCAAACATAAATAGACCTTTTACATCAATACCCGTGAGGATTAACAGTGACATTTTTATGTCACCCACTCATTCGTGAATTGCCACATTGTCACTGCAAGCCACAGGGTAGAGGGAAAAAAAAGGAGACAACCAGCAAATGCAAAGTTATCATTCGTGGGAGTGAAGAAACTGTGACTATTTAAAGATGTCAGTCAAAAACTCTAAAATTAGGAAATATTTCAATCCCACATAAATGCCATATTTAAGATTGTAGGACTGAATATTTAATGAGAAGTTGGCTGAACAGGTTTTTTGGGGGTGGGGGTGGTACAGTATTTCCGACTTATTCACAGTCTTCCTGTGTTAACTTGGACAACTCATACAGTATTTGTGTGCCTCATATTTCCTCAGGCTTATAATTTTTGGGATATATTTTAGGCAGTATTTCCCATTCTGATAAGTGGATTGGAAGCAATTTAGTAGTGTCTGCAGAGAATCTACAGGCTACAAAGATTCTAGGGACTGTAGGTGAGGAGTTTCATCCTTTCCTGTATTTGAACATCTGAGATTACGGGATACTGACTGTGCAATGTCATCAGCAGAAGTTTTGACAGCTTAATGCATTTCCTCCTCTCCCAATCAATCAACGTCCACTTCTTCAGTATCATTTCCCTGTTGTTTCATTCAATCTCAAGTCAAAGAAGCAGGCAAAACCTTCATGTGGCCGCAAAGGAACATTAAAAAAAAGCCACACTGGCAACATTGGCAACAACTCCACAGCCTTCAGCAACAATTCCTTTCCGAAAAGAACACTGGTGGAAAAGCAATAATCTGAGAGCAGCTAATTCTTCATTACTGACCCACTACTGTAACAGGTCAGAGGGATTTAAACCAGGCCTCAGAAGAGGACCCCTGAAGAGCACTAGTGCAGAATGTGGAACACTAAAATCATTCAGTGGTTACACAGAGAGGAGCTGCTGCCCTGTACTGCTTTCTCACTGTGTGTACTGGCATGTTTGACATGGGTTCCTTATTTTTTTCCATTGTCTTTACAACGGGCATTTCACTTTGAAGGGTGTGTAGGAAAGTGAACTTTCAAAATGTTAGTCATCTGTAAAGTCACAGCATTCTACGTTCAACAGGATGTGAAGCAAAGTTTTCCAGAACTTTGATTCAGTTACATAGGGATCAAAAGCGGCTCATTTGTAAGATGATGATGCGGGCATTCCAGTTAGCCAGAAATCCCATTAAGGACCGATTGTAAAAGCTACTACTTTTGACATGGTTAATGGAATAATCACTGGAAATTCTGTAAACTATGTGCAGTGTTTCTTATTCAAAGCAGAGTATGATTCGCAGTGTTGACTTTAAGGTACATAACACTAAAATCATGAAGGAGACAGTGTGGTCTTTTTCTACATTTGCCTACCAACTTTAAGTTTTGCCTCTGTTATGATTAAAATTATGTATGTGGAGACCTTTATCATCAACATAATTTTTGTTCTTTCCACTCCTGAAATTTCAAGTGGAAAAGGAAAGCTTATGTTTAGTTTTTTCCATTTAATGCTTAATAAAGAGATTTCTTTATTTGAAGCACCCCCATTTTCTGAGCTTTATAGATCTATTAATCAATATTTATACAATTCAAGCTACTAAAAATAGAGTGAGAGAAAAAAAAAAGGGGGACTCTTTCCTAGGGAAGCAGCTAGGAAAGAAGAAGGTAAGTACAGAAGGGAAGATGCACAGCACTCTGCTCCCAAGAGCTCTGCACTTTGCCAAGAACCATCAGCAGACTTTTACAGAGCAGAACCTTGCTACCTAGTGGAAAACCAGCTGCTTTGTTTTTAGCCAGGGTTCCAGTCTAGAAGGAATTACACTTTAATTTAGAATTCTCTGATTTGTTATCTGTTCTGAGCTAAATTGTAAACTTTGCAATGATGTAAAAAATAACAACCACTCTTCTGTACAACTGGTATATCAGAGAGAAAAAGCAGTCCCTCAGTGCATGCAGCAGAAGTCTCTGCTCAATGTTTGCCTGTTTGCAAACATCACTTCAGATAAATTTACTCCAGATCCGGGAAAAAGTTTGGGTCCTCATTTTATTTAAGCCCCACAAATATAAACACTGGATAAAGGCCACTACCACATTTCTCTTGCATGCACAAGTTCAAGAACTGCCCAGCACTTTAGTTATCCCAGAAACAAAAATTTGGCTACAAGGAAGTTGAGATTACTGCAGGAACTCAAAGCAGACTTTCAAAATTGAGAAAAATTCAAGTTAATACCCAAAAGCCTAATATTTCCCAGCATGCTGACAGCTGTCAGTGACCTACTATACAGCCCTTAAAAGACATACTGTGGATGTAATACTGCAAGCTCTTACCCATGACACAACTAACTCATTTTGCAAACAAAACCCCATCCTTAATGAGGTATCTTTAAGAACGGTGATGTATCTTATGAACAGATACGATAATCTTGCAGCAACTCTTTTCAGTAGTTTCCTGTAGCTACTGTTCAGTGTTGATCCAACTGATTTCTGACAGTAGCTAGAGACTAATAACAGACTGTTAATTAACTATGTCAGCTATATGATGTTAATTAGCTGTCAGCCATATGAGGTACTTGGCACCGTTTAACACCAAAAGCCTTCTCAGCCCTCCAGTTTCACCCATAGTTCAGTTAATGTCATTTATTCGCATGTGAAAGCGTGATACCTGTGCAAATGTCACAGGCAGATGAAATGATGTAGAATCTCTGCTTCCACCCCCATCCAAGCCAGCAGCTTTAAAAGGCCTCAGACTTACCAGTGCTGGAGCCCACACTGTGCAGCTGCAGACTGCAGGGGTGGCAGCTACAACACCCACAGTCTGTTCCAGCCAGCCCCGCTGTGACAGAAGCGGACGTTTCAGGAGGCAGAAGACAAGTGTGAGGTTGGTAGCTAAAGGGCCTGCTGTGGGAAGCAGCTGAACCAGCAGCACTTACCTGCATTCCTTTAATTATACTGTCCCAAACTGTCACAGTCATTTCCATAGGATGTATCTTACTATGCCACAGGTAACAAGGAAAAGAAATAGCAAATATAGATGTCCTTTTATTTAAGTGATACAAACATGTTTTCTGGTACTTTGATGCTTTATATCGTGCAAGTGTATGTCCAGTGAACAGACACATTTTTATAGTCTGCACAGTTGATTTTGTCTTTCTGTATTTAAAGTAGTAAAAGGGACAGCACCTCTTTAGTATGAAATGCCCCAAGGGATTTCTGTGCCTCAACATGTACTGCAGACATCCTTTATCTCTTTTTTAAAAGGAACCACCCCCTACACACACACTTCCAGAATAGCCAACTGTTCCACCTGAACAACCATCACCCCACCCAGCTTCAGAAAGAGACATCCGTTATTTCTGCCCACCCTACTACTAGTTTCTCAGGCACTCTTAAGGAAATGCAAAGTGAAATTACTGGGAGAGCTCAGCAGCCAGCCAGCAAAAGTGAAAGGCTTCTGGCTTCAGCAGAGAGGTACTGACGAAATGCCCAGATACAGCCCACATGACTGAATTATTCTGGTAGTTAGTAGCATTTGAGATTAGGTTTGCAAAGTCTCTTTTCATGGACAAGGGTTGATAAATTCTACAGGCTTTCTGCTTTAGACTGATAGCAGTCAGCTTCAATCATTTGCCTGCACTGATGCAGAGCCATGCATGGACAGGGATCTGTACACTCTTGCCAGTCCCGCTGCAGGTTTGCCAAATGCCTCTTAATGAAATAAGGGCAGGTTAAAATAGATTAATGTGACTTGCCCCCAGGGCCGCAGGGGAGGGGACAGTTTACAGCTGTCTGTGCAGAAGGGTAGGTGCACCTAAATTCACTACAGTGGTTCATTTGGCATGGCTGGTCTACCTGAAAGAACACGGAATGCTTTTGCACCTCGACCTGAGTATTTCCTGCTCTAAGGGCATCTCATGTGCCACTAGCAGCTTCACTCCTTGTAAAAGTCTCAGAATATGGTTTCTTCAGGTTTTACCACAGGAGATGAACTACCTAACTTGTATCACAGTTTTATTAGAAGCAAACACAAAACCTGGTGGGTTGGCTCAGTTTTTCCAATAAAGAGTGCACATACGGACATGTCAACACTAAATTTGGCTAAACTGAAAAATGATAGAAGATAAATTCTGGAACAGCTGCAAAATGATGTTTCATTATAACAAAACCAGGAATTCAAAATCAAAATGTTTCATTTCTTTCTGTCAGACTGTTCACAGTTTAACACAAATTGAAAATCTAGCACCTCTCCTAAAACCTTCTATTAATCTCAGACTTCTTCCTTCTTTGCACACTCAGATGAGGATGTGAAAAAATGAAAGTATGTACCTTTTTTTTTCCTTCAATGCCAACAAGGAAACAAAATGCACAATTCAACTACTTTTTTTCTGGATGAAGTCTCTGAAGTTTGGTCTATTGCCTTCAGGTTCACATGCATTCCACATAACTCAAGGTGTATTAAGTCAGGACTGTAATCTCCTTAGCCCTCCTTTCTAGCTAATGGAAAAATAAGTTCGCAATGCAATGTTGAAAGGCTTCTGTTCCAGTGAGAAGCTTGAAGTTAAGCTGGGTTATTCTGATGTACCAGGACTGTGCTGCAACAGCTGTAGCTGCACTCAACACAAGAGTTGTTTGTGCTTTTGCAAACAGTACTAGTCACACTAAGAAATGTTAGTAAGAGGGACGGCTAAAATACTTAGCATCAGACATTAATTTATGTTAGAGCTCTCAGAAAGCCATCTCTCTCAACTGTTACTCTAGGAGAAGGGATGTATGTTTAGATGCAATTTTCTAAAGAACTAGTCAAGCCATCGCATGATCAGCAAGCCTCCTGTAGACTGCTCTCCTACCAAGTCCTCCACTTCCCCCATGACCTCAGCTGCTTTCACATGCCTCTGTTCTCTCCAAAGTTTCCAAGAACATTTCCTCCTCCCTTCTTCTCTCACTTGTGTCACCACACTATTGATTTAGGGTTGCTTGGCTTGGAACTGCATGCATCCTGATCCACCAGCATGGTAACAGCTGAGACTTTTTTCAGTTTAAGCAAAAATCTGGATGTCTGTTAGGAGCTACTGGCCACGTGAGGTTTTAACATGTCTTCTGGTAAGGCAACAGTTTCAAAGAATTTTTAGATACACCAAAATCCCACAGTCTAGCTTGGTAATGAAACTTCCCTTTTCAGTAGCCACCAGCTGTAGTTAAGACACATTACAAAATACCTTAATCCTAAACCTTTTTTAATTAGGTGTTGACCTCTACAAAGTGACTAAAACCAGTATTAGTCTTTCTTGAGTCACAGATATTAAGCTGCACAGAAGTAAGGTCAGGATGCTATTTTAGTTAAGCAATGCCATTCTCCCAGGCCCTTATTTAGACATACTTGTCTACAACAAAAACTGTTGTGTCTTCATTTACTTTGACATGAGTTATTAGAAAGTTGCTGCCAAAGAAAAACGTTACTGTCTTGAAAACAATTCTATTTTTCCATGTCTTACTGCTCGAGTGCTAGACAGCATCAAACATCCTGATGATTAAAAAAACCACACAAAACAGTACACAGTTTTAACAGCCAATATACACCTAAGTATGTAGCATACAGGAGCCAATTCAGAGCATTCACGGGCCCTTTTTATTTCGTAAAATTAAAGCTTACAGATTCTCAACTCATAACCATTCAGAGAGACAACCACAGAAAGTGTATTAATAAAACCCAACAGGCTTCCAGGCCTCTAAAATTTTTCAAACATAAAAGTACAAAAAAAGATACCACGTGTTTACATTACAGTCTTGCTGCCTTACACACCATCATAAAAAGAGAACAAACACATTCAGTAACTTCAGGCGTACCATTAAAAAGATACCAGTTAGTGCTCCAGTTTTCTGTACCATACAACTTTATTTCAGTCACATCTTTCTTGGAAAAGTATTCAAAATATTTGACTCAAGCATACCTTTGGACTGTAAATATACTGAATTAGGGCATCGAGTCTTTCCTATCTCAAAAAAACCCCATGAAGTTTTAGCTCATGTTATAAAAAATAACCATGTGGAATGTGACAAGTCATAATGTGAAATCAAAGTGCTTTATTCCCATAACGCAGACAGACACGAGCGGTTATCCAGCCATTCCTTAGTATATCTCAAACACCAAAAGAGGTATTTGCTCTGTTGCACCCCACCTTGCAAAGACCTTTGGACCATTATGATGAAATTTCATTAACTGACAGCTGAAGAGTCAGTATCAGTGGACCAGCAATTTCACTCTGATACTTCAAATAATGAGTTATAAATGAGACATCTTTTCAAGTTCCCTTAATAATTTGCAAAGTTCTACTGTATTATGCAACATTATACTCCAGTTAGTCTCTTAAATCCCAAGGTATGCTCTATTTGAAACCCTCAAATTATTTCCCCAGAACTCAGTAGCTGTCTAAGACTGTATTTTTGTGCAGTATTTTTCTTTGCTATTTGCATGTGAAGAGAGAAACACCTCACCCAACAGCCTGTATGAAAGAACTATAAACTCTCAAAGCAGAACACAACTTTAATAAGGTTTGGACATCAGTAGTTGCATGGAATATGTGTTCAATTCAGATGTGCCCATACTGAAGAGTACTAACGTTTTAAGTGTTCAGTCAGCAAACTTCCTTCCTACAGGAGTCTATAAATCTATTTATCTTCCAGAGAGAAGGAGGTTTAAGACTTAGGCATTTAATTCTCTTTTCTGTTACAAGAGAATTAGCTCTATGTTATAATGTGTATGATTAATCCCCTCTGTTTCAGACACCCCACTGTACAGGTGTACAGTTTAAATGGGGAGGACTGAGGGAAAATTTCTGGTCCCGTCCCAGAGACATAAAGGCAAAGTGCTTTGCAAGACTGATTTTATCCACTGCATTTGTGGCAACCAACCCAAAATGAAGGCACATGAAACCTATAACAATATAGCTTATAAATTGTAAACTAAAGCTGAACCTCTATAATTTCTAGTCTTTTTGCACAAAAGTAATGACCAGCACCTATGCAGAGGTTCTACTTTTTTTAAATGTAGCTTTTCCCAGAAATAGTTAAGTGTTACTTGCATGCCTGTGCAAACACTGTCATTTATTAGGTTTTGACATGAAGTGCAGAAACTGGTTGTTTATCTGCATGGAAAGTCTGATGCCAATGCATCAGTAGCACTTCCTTCCCCTCGCTACAAGAGACGTAAGTCACTAGCAACAGCCACAGACAGCTGTTACCTCAAAAGTGCACACTCCCAGCAGCAGTTTTCCTGTGAGGTGTTCCACAGTTTGTAGCACGCATTTAATCAGTGTCTCAAATTTGGATTTTAACATGTCAAAGCCTATCTCCTTTCGGTTAGTTACGGGCCAGGCACACACATGCATCTTAAGGAAGCCAACTCGAAACATGCTTTGACAGATTCTGCATTGAAACTGGCCATACCTTACCAACTAAACACAGACGAGCTGCTACACTGAGTAGCAATCAGGATCCAGGGTGAGCTCAATACCTCTTAAGGAAAGCCAAATATGGATATAATCTGTCTCCTAGATTTCACTGGAACTGCTACCTTTAAAGCAGAGAAACAAGATTCAAGGTTTCCGACAGCTTTAGCAGATGGATAGGCTTGTCAACCAGATTAAGACTTACTAGGTTGTCAAACAACAGTTCAAAGCCTTGGCTATCACTTCTCTAGAAATACAGGTTTAAAAGAACTCAAACACCACTGCCATCACTTAACTACAATATGCAATTATGCTGCTTCACTCAGAATGATAAACACGGATAGAGTTTTGGAATTCTAGTTTTTCACCGTTGTGTGAATTCACACACCTTCCTTTCTTTTTTCTACCTCTCTCTTTTATTTTTTCTCTATTTCTGCACAGTGTCAGTTGAAGGGATTGGCACACAAGTTAGTAGTGAACACAGACCTGTAGCTAGTACATTACAGAACCATATTAGAGTTTCATGAAGGTTTCATGCAATGGTGTCTGTGCTCTTTTATTCTAAAAGAGAATTACTTTCACAGGTAACACATACAACACAATTTTCTGATCTTAAATGCAGTGAGTTACACAAGGAACATTAACAAGAATTGACCAGACTTAGTAACTGGAACTGAGCTAGGTCTGGCACTTGAGAATTCACAGTGATTAAATAAAATTGCTTTGCCTAAGACAAAACATAAGATACCAAATATATATAAAAACTTTTTGCTTCTATTGTCTTGTATTAGTATTCCTACAACAATAAGCAAGCTCAGTAGTACCTCAGACAGCAAAGACTTCTGCACATGGTTAACTTTACTCATTGCTAGCAGTGCAATGGATTATTTATTTTATTTTTAAATAATATATTCACGATGTCAAATCAAGCAATTTTCAATGCATAAAGTCAACGCAGGCTCAACTCTGATGGATTGAAGCTCTGATTCTGACAGGAAATCATTCTCTACCATCTCATTTTGTGTACCCAACTCTATACTGCGCCAGGTGGTATTGCTGTTAAAGAGAAACTTAAGGTATACTTGTATATAACTGAGGTGTTCTTCTGACATAGCAAGTTGTTTGCTAATAGTTTATAGTACCAGTTGATAATATAAGAGTAAAGCATTTGCACTTTTCTTCCCCCCACTCACCTCACTAATCCTAGTAGATCCACTAACACAGGTTTACGATGCCAAAGCCTGCTTTTAGACAGAAAGGAGCACAGCTTTTAAACATCCCAGCGTTTCTCAACCCACCCGCCCATTTCAGCACCGAGGGCCCGCCTGAAGCAGCTGCTCCCAGGAGCTGTGAGCTCCCAGAGCCCTGTTGGGGGTTGACCAGCTGCTCCCAGGAGCTGTGAGCTCCCAGAGCCCTGCTGGGCTCACTGACCACACCGAACTGGGAGTTAAAGCAAGATACTCAGGACCCATCTGGCCGGAGTCCACGAGTGTAGATGAGCACCCACTCGTACCTGCCTCATCTTCTGCGCTACACCTGAGGGCACTGTGGTCCGTGCATCCACCTCCCAGACCTCCTGCTCCCTGGCCTTATCCAAACACATTGGACTTCGGCCTCAGTTTGAATGACGATTTCAGGGATTTCTCCTCATGCTCTTCCTCCTCAGTGTCACCACGAAAGGAGGGTGTGTTGTGGATGATCTGAGTCCTGAAGCGGATCTTATTAAGCCGAGGCTTCATCCGTCCGCTGCCAGAGGCTTTCCTGGTCATCTCCTTGCCTTTGCCTGGCACCGCTGCCCCATCGGTGCCATCAGCTTCCTCCCCAGTGCCGTGATGATGGTGGGAGAGCCGGTAGTTCATGAGATTAGATGGCAACACCTTGGAGAGCCTCCAGCGCCCGCTCCCATTGCCAGCATGCCCTTCCTCCTCTTCCTCCTCCTCCTCCAGGGCTCCCACGAGGCTCCGCATGTCCCCCGAGGTGCCCTGGTGCAGGTACTGCGCAGCCTTGCGCCCGCTGTAGTCGCGGATGTCCACGTCGGCGTCGTAAGCTCCCACCAGCAGCTTCA
>VYZQ01048615.1:12966-30835 GCA_013400655.1 Mystacornis crossleyi | reverse complement strand
AAAGACTCCAGCAGCTCCGCGTTGCGCGCCCGCCCGCCCCGCGCCGCCAGGAACCGCACTACTGACTCCTGCTGCAGCTCCGCCGGCTCCGCCATCGCTGCCGCTACCCCATCGCGCCGCCGGCGCTCCTCCTGCTGCTACTGCTGCTGCTAGTGGTGGCAGTGGTGGTGCGGGCGCAGCAGAGCCGCCGCCGCCCGACCCCCTCCTCCCGGCGGCAGCATGCCCGGCAATCAGTGCCGCGGCGGCGGCACCGCGCCGCCCTCCGGACGGGAGGCGCCCGCCAACAGCGCCCGCCTCGGCGGCGGAGCCGCAGCGCATCCCCTCCCCGCGCCCCTCCCCGCCGCGTGGCTCTCCCCTTCGGCGGCAGCTTCGGCCGCTCTTTTCCCTCCCTGCTCACCTCCGTCCTTCTCTGCCTCGTCTGGAGGGGCCATGGCTGCTTCCGATAGCCGTCGGCACCCGGTAAGTCCCCTCCGTGATGCGGGGGGCGGCTGGTGAGCAGCCCCTGCGCTGGGGGTGAGCCCAGCGCGGCTGAGGGGACGGAGGCGCCCGGCAGCTCCGGCACCAGAAGGGAAGGGGGGCGGCAGTCACACCATGCGGAGAGGTGGAAGTGCCTCCTGTACCTGAGCGCCCTCGCTGCGGGGAACCAGGCGCTGCCCCGGCTCCGTGCCGGGCGCTGGTGAGGGCCGCGTCAGGGTTAGCGGCGGAGATGGAAGACTCCTGCCTCACCGCCATCTAATTCCCAGTGCTGCCAGGCTTTTAGGACACTTGTTGTTGAAGGAACTTGTTTTCACACGTCACTCTTTTTAGCGCTCCCGTGGCGTATCGCGTATTCCAAGTAGTAAGTTGATTCTTGGCCACTGAAGAATTACTTCTGCGTAATGGGAAAGCTGTCAGCTTTATGTTCTGAAGACATCGAACCCATCCACATGGCAGTGCTGGAGCGTTAGCCCCCCTGGAGCGTAGTTCCTATTAGGAATGGAAACCGCGGGGCTCGGAAGAGTCGCATTTGGGGAGCCCGTGGGCACGTTAATGTGGTGATGCCCACCCTCACTGCTGGGGGCGCGGCATCCTTCCCAGGGTCTCCGCGTAGCCGCCTGGGGCTGGCCGGACCCTCACCTTCTGCATAACCACTCACTGATGACTGGTTCCTTCAAGTGTTGGAGGGCAAATTTCAGTCACCTCTACAAGCCCAATAGCAAGCTAGTTTCTTGCTTGGACTGCTGGTCTGGTTCTGCAGAGGTTTATGCAGAGTGGTGCATGTAGTCTGAGACCCAGGTTTTGCTTCGGAACGGCATGGTGTTGTGCGGTTTTAGTCAGAACTATGTGGCAAATTAAAAGATAATTTTTTTTTTAGTTTCTTTCTGAAAGAATAATTTTTAAATGTTACACTGTCTCAGGCTATGACTTTTTTTTATTCATGCTGTTTTTAATGGGCAAGACAATAACGGGCAAGACAGTCTCACATAAACCAAAACATTTGATTAAATCATAGAATTGTAGAATGGTTTGGGTTGGAAGGCATCTAAAAAAGATTGTCTGGTTCCAACCCCTCTGCTCTGGGCAGGGACAGTTTTCACTAGATCGGGTTGCTCAGAGCTCCATCCAGTGTAATGAATCTGGAGAAATCCAGACAAATTAGCTCAACCTTTAAAAAAGGGGTCGAGGGAAGGAATGAGATGTGATTTAGATCAGTTAGGTGATCAACTAGGTGATACTTCTTTAGGAAGCAGTAAGAATGCAGGTACCATGTGGTCAGTTTTGTGGACTTAGTTTCTATGCACATTTGTTAGACAATAGCAGAGTGAAGCTGTATGAGGTGCTTCATACAGCTTCATGCTTCATGAGGTGCCCCCCCCCGACGTTAGGGGCAAACACCCGATGTCCTTGGAAAATTTCAGAAGGAAAAACGTAGGTTACTTCTGTTCTGTTAGGAGAATGCTTCACTTGCTGTCAGGTGGAATAGGTTTACACAGTGATTCTTCCGTAAGGATGGAAGGTGTTGTCCTGAATGAGGGCTCGCTGCTTGGTAGGCAGCAACAATTTACCCATTGAGACTAGGTACTTCTATATCTTTATTCTGGTCTGTGCAAAGTAGGGTGCTAGGTGATAAGCCACAAAATGCTAGCTGCCCAGTCATCAAAACTACATTTATACATTTTGATGAACAAGGAAATCAAGGGTCGTTGGCTACTAGTTGCATAGTTTTCTTAATTAGTGTTCTACCTTCTGTTGGTTAGTGATTCTCTCGTTTGTCATGCTAATTAGTTCACATTCGCAGTCTTTCTCTTCTTTTGAATTGGTGGGTTTCTTTAGTTGGTGGTCCATGAGTCGGTGGTCACAATCTCCTCCTGCTAAAATTGCCTTGGAGCTGAGTCAGTTGGAGCTGATTTCAGCATAGTTGCTGAGTTGGCTTTGTTAATATCTTTCTTATATTGAGAGTTCTGCCAAATGTCCTTGCGGCCTGTAAATTTTGCATTCTTTGTGTCCGCTATCATTAGCACATCCTTCTCCCCCAGCTTTGTTAACCTCCCCCAGGTCTGAGATCATTGAGGCATGTCAAGCCCTAAACCTTAACAAGGCAATTCTACTGACAAAGTAATTTATCTTTCTAACACCTGGACATCAGAAGGAAATAAATTTATTCCTGCGAGGGTTTTTTGTTGGTGAGTTACGAATGGCAGTGCAGTGGTTTTGCGGGTAGCCCAGCGTGGTTGGGATTTCGCCTGGTGACTGAAGATGAAGGGCCTCCCTTCTGCAGTCCTGCTGAGCCTCTTGCACTGGCTTTTAGTGTGGAGGCTGAATGGTTTGTGTCTTACATTAGTGGCAATAGAGGTGCTTTGAGTATCAGACTGAGTAGCTAGAGTTCTTAGACGTGCAGCCACTCTGTCTCAGATACACTTGTCTTTAAATGGACGGGATACTGACAGTTTTCAGTGTTTCTCAGCACTTTTTAATAGTAATTTTCTTCTGGTAGAGTGCCTTGAGAAATTTTGTTTTCAGACATGCTTTGAGTGTACTTTTTTTTTTTAATATATCCAGAGATGTCATATTTTCTCGTTAAATTGTTCACTTTGCATATGCATTTTCCCTCATGTCAGTCTAAAATGGAATTACCTGATTATAGTAGTCTAAAATGAATGTTGGTGCAGTTAGTGCAGTGCAGTCTGTAGTCCCGTACAAGGAAGTCCTGTGCAAATTGAGGAGAGGATGGGTATTTGCTGTGAGAAACGTCCACATCGTTTTATCTACAAGAATTCTGAGTCTTGCTATGCATACCTATTAGAAAAGGTGCCACTTTTATGGGCTTTAAGTGTTAAAATAAAAAATTTCCTACTGTTAACTGTGTGCATGTTCACAGGAAACAGTAATGGTTTCCCATTTATGTGGTTTGGAAATACAAGAGAAAGAATAGCATGGACCTGTCACTGTTTCTACTTCTGATATGTAATACGTGTTTAAAAGTACAGTTCATTTGTATGAACCAAGATATTTCCTTTTAGCCTTATGCATTTTTAGTGTGCTCACTGCCTTGATGTCATGGTTCTAGATTGCTAGCTGATGTCTGAAAAGGAAGGCACACCTTTAGATATTTCTAATGAAATAGATATAATGCTATCACAGAGTTCTGGTGCATATAATGAGCGTGGATAATGTATTAGTTTACATCAATAGCAATTTCAGTTCCAGCTCCTCAGAATGAGTTCCGTTTGATAACGTGCACGTTCCTCTGATTAATTATGCTCTCTATTTTGAGTTGTGATGCTTAGATTGTTTTTAGTACTTTTTCCTAATTTCTAAAAGCAAATCAACTGTGATCTGTTTTCTCCCTACATTTTTCAGTTTACATTTTCAGTTGAACTTGTCTACTTTGTTTCATTCATGTTTCATAAGGTTGGTTGGTTGGGGTTTTGTTTGTTTGTTTGTTTGTTTGTTTTGGCAAAACCTGGACTTTATTTTAAGCCTGCAAATGATCCTGTAAAGTAAATTTTAATTTTTTCTCAAATCATGGAATAAGGCTGATTTGACAGGTCTTTTTTTCCAGACTATGGCTTTTCTTCATTGCATGTGAAATCATAAGGAACGAGTTCTAGCTTTCTAGTAGAATTAATTTGTTGCCATTGTTAACTGATACTTTAAAATTATTTTTCTGCAGCGAAATGATGGCTGTCGAACTTTGTCCTTGTCTGCACACGTTGGGTTTGATAGCTTACCTGACCAACTGGTAAGGAAATCCATCAAGCATGGCTTCTGCTTCAACGTTCTTTGCATTGGTGAGTAGTATCTGGGTGCTTTAAGGTTTTAGTGTTACACCCATTTTAGGAAGTGACTGAAATTTAAATCCAGTTGTGGTGTTAAACAGTTTCTCTAATGTTAAGCATGCGCTATAATTCCACCCCTGCTCCCAGCTTTGTTTATTTATATTGATTCTTTGGGTTTGTATATAGCATTTTCTTAAACAGTGTAAAGACCAAAAAATGTTGAAAATCGATGCCAGTTATTTATTCATTTATCAGTAGCCTTTTGGATTCTTTTGAGCAAACTGGTCTTACACTTGCAACAAAGAGCTTCAGATTAAAAAAAAAAAGCTACAATTCCAAGGTGATATTACTGAAGTGTTTCTGTACTTACCAAATGTTTTGCTCTAGTGTTTTACCCTTATTCTTAAAAACCCTTTCTTGAATCTCTGGTTTCACAGCTAGCTACTTAACTTTTTAAAATCTATAGGAAGTTAGTTCACACTTTTAAAGAAACCAAAGTATCAAGATACTGTTCTACTCATACTCATGCTGGTAATTTACCCTTATATGTAGGATGAAAAAGAAAAAAGGAAAATATATTTAGTGCTCGCTAAACGCACCAATACATTTTGCTCAGAGAAATCAATTGAGCAGTTTTTGTGTACAATTTCTGTGCTTATTATTTGTTTATTTGATGTGCAAAATGTCTTCCCCAACCTTTCTGTTTAACTTCAGGGGAAACTGGAATTGGGAAATCAGCCTTGATGAGCAGTTTGTTTAACACCAATTTTGAGGACTCTCCATCAACACATTTTCTGTCAAGTGTACGACTTCGAGCCCAGACTTGTGAACTCCAGGAAAGTAATGTTCTTTTGAAGCTGACCATTGTTAAAACAGTGGGATTTGGTGACCAGATGAACAAAGGAGATAGGTAAGTGCCCTCTTGTCACTATGTAACGCTGAAGTTTTGGTCTTAATTGCAAGCTGATTTTTCTTTGCGCTTTGTAGTAAGTGGTTGTCTTACATGTGTTCCAAATAGATGGTTAACTGTTTTCCCTGTGTGTCAAAGCAAACACATTTTTCTTCTCTTACAGGAAATTATTTTATAAATCAGATGAACTCTGCCCCTTTTCTTTATGATATGATCTTTATAAAAATGTATGTACATGAAGAAGTTTCTTTTGGGGTGGAGAAAAGCAGGGAGGTCAATGGGAGGGTTTTTAAACGGCCAAGCAGATTATAAAGTACTGTAGATTATATAGATTAGATCTACAGGCTTTTTAACAATTTGATTATAACATGTTGAAGACCTTAAACTGGAAGTAACATCACGTGGATTACTGAAGGCCTTTGTTTTTTGTGTCCGACGACTTAGGCGGGAGATGTAGAGGGAGCACACTGGTGTCTTTCAGAACTTCTTTTGAGTCTCTGCTTTTGTGAATTTAAGGCTTTACAGGACTGAACTGTCTCAGCAGGCTTTGTTTCTTTCACCTTAATTGTAAAGAATTTATGCTATATGAGTACCTGAATGGTGGTACTCATATAATAACAGATTAGTCACATTTAAGATTATCATGAGAGCTGTGGCTTATGATATAACTGGATAATAGCTACTGCTAGTAAATTGGATGAAGGAGATGCAAATAGATACTAGTATAGCTATTAGAGGTTTTGATGTGTGGTATAGGAGGTGCCTTTTCGTTCTTTTAATTTTGTGTGTAACACCTGCTTCTGGATTTTGAATAGCATTTGATCTGGTTTATAAACTTTGTGTAGCAGAAGAAATGTAAGGGTGCACTGCTTCTACATCTAGCAAAACTTTCTTTTTGAAAGCACATTAGAATCTGGTTTTAAGTAGGCTAAAGTATAGTTAAACTGTACTTAGAAATTTTCTAAAGTTTCTCATTTTAGTTTTTGTCTATTGTTTAAGAGCTCTCTCATGTACAGTACTTCAGAAGATAAAGTTAATCCTGTTTCTTGGTACTATTAGTTGCACATTCTTTCTTTTCTTGTACTAAGAGGTTGTTGTATCTTTCTTATATTTAAGAGTTCTGCATTTCGACAACTTAATTGCAAAAATTTAAAAACATTACTTGGGAAGTTCGCTTATAGTCATAATTAACTTTATGTAGCTTTTTTCAGTAATGGTAGCTAAGATATGGGGTTTTTTGAGTAGCTTTTCAGAAATTAAGATTAGTCTGTACACATAATTTTCTGCTCTACTTGAGCAGCCTTTTGACATGTAAAGCAAAAATCCACAGAACAATACAAGAGAATTCCCTTCTTAGTGTGTCTCTGTTTAGGAGTAGCTAATATCTGGTTGTTAAATTTTATTTTCTACAGCTATCAGCCAATAGTGGATTATATAGATGCACAATTTGAAGCCTATCTCGAGGAAGAACTGAAAGTTATACGTTCTTTATTTAGCTACCATGATACTCGTGTCCATGTCTGCCTCTATTTCATTTCACCTACAGGCCGTTCCCTAAAAACCATAGATTTGTTAACTATGAGAAGCCTAGACAGTAAGGTAAGACTTGGAAACAGTTCCAAGAATTTGTCTTACTTTCTAAAGCATCGTGTAGCTTTTAGGTCCACTACCACATTTCAGTTCTATACCGATGTGTTTGGTTTTGTAATGTTTTTTTTGGCACTGGTACACTTTAAGTTCTGAGTAAGTGGGCTCTGCAAATAGCTTGCAGTTCATCACTTCTTTATTTACAAGTCAAAAGGAGAGAGACATCCAGCAAGAACATTGAAAAAAGTTTAAAAAACCAGTAAAGAAGGGTAGAACCACACCAACTTCACTTTTATTAAAAACTCTAAACATCATAGTGAGATTGGATAGGGTACCTTCCCTAAGTGCTGTAGTATTTCTAATTAAGCTTGTTTCTAGTTTTGGGACTGATGGAAAGTTGGCGTATAAAAAGCTCTGCAGCACTGTGAAGATCTTTGTTATAGATAACTGAAGAGTCATGTGCCACGAACAGAATCCCCTGCCAACGTGGCCTTTTCTGTGATAGGCTGCAGTAGTGTTTTAACATCTTGATTAGTTTAGAAAGCTTTAAAATAGCAGTTTCTAGTGAAATTACTTGCATTTTCTAAAACCTTAACTTTCTTCCTATAATAGGGCTGTGTGAACTGCATGAAGCTAAATGTTTAACCAATTTTAAGAAACCTTATATTATTTGGATTTAATTTGTTGAAATGTTGAGAAATTTGAAAACTTAAATGCATTCGCTGTGTCTTTAGCCTTTTCCTTTGTGCTTTACTAGAGCCCTACTGCTAAATTGTCTTTCTGCATTTTCTTGTTTGTGAGAAGCTTCTCCAAGATAACAAGGATTAAATCAGCTGTCTAGTCCACATTTGTGGCTGATAAGCACATTTGGGATTTTTGTTATTTTGTTTGTGGGTGTATTTTGCAATTTGAACTTCTCAATAGCAGAGAGCAAGCAGATGGAAGATATGGTGGTACAAAGGTAAGGGAGAGCAGGGTCATTTCTATGTGCTGTGTTGCTGGTTTCTAGGTTGTGCCGTCTGTTTACTGAACTTCTTTTAAAACTGTTTCTTTCAAAAGAAAAGGATATAGATCCTCAAGTCTCGGCATCCTGAGAAAGTACTTCCATCAGGATAAACCAAAAGTAATTCTGGTTTGGGGAATTTTGGCTTCTAGCCACCTACTGCAAATATTTTTAGTTCTGCTTTGGCACAGAGAGAGCATGAACCACATGTAGCTCTGTTGTTTTATCCCTTTGCAATGAATTCTTCTTTCTGATCTTACCACAGAAATACCCATATACACAGAGAAAGAGTTATATGCTTTAGCTGTAGTTTAGTTTCTGTCTCATAGTGGAACCGTGTTTGTGGTGCCTTTAGTACTGTGTTCTCCTAGTGGCAATTAAAAACTCGGAATTTCCCAGGATGTGGAAGTCCCTGGGTGCATTCACTGAGTACAGGATTCCATAAAGAGAAGATGGTACAGCCACATGCATCCATCAGATGTGTAAATCTATGTCCCAAGCTGTCTTGAGTTTCTTCCTAAACCCACTACAGTGTGCGCTGTGTGCTTTTGTTACGGTCTGCTGCTACAAAACAATTCCAGATTACACAGCTCAGAGGTAGAGAGGGTTCTTGGAATAGATTAGGTTCATCCTGTACTTTGTAGTCCTTGAAGAAAAAAACAGAGTATCTATGGTCAATTTATTTTTCTCTAGTATGAATTGGATGACTAGTTAAGAATTCGGACTCTAGCATTTAGACATTGGAAAATCCTGTAGTTTTGCTTAGGATGGCATCACCACAGACCAGCCAGGTTTCATTCGCCGATAGAGGGAATCTTTTCCTGTACCCTTTCTTGCTGGAGATAGTGATTATTCAGCAAAGAGCTCTGCAGTTCTAATTCATTCTCACAGAATTGTGTTCAGGTTATGATGAAGTCAGTAAAGTATTGTGGGGATTTAGTTTGGGTTTTTTCCCTTCAGAAAGAATCTTCAGAAATTTTTATAGTGATTCACAGAGATACACTTCAATCAGCAGTAATTTCAAATACATGTATTTCTTTTCATTCTTTGTTGCTCATCTAGAGCCAGGGTAAATTTTATGCTTCTCAATTTTAATACAGCGGTGGGTGATTTAATGTCAGTGTTGACAGCTGTAATCACAGTTTCTGATGATTTTGCTTTTTACTGTTCTCCTTGGTAGACTTTCTCTGCTGTTTGTTTTCTAAGACATTTTCTCCTTATTAATGAATGCTTGAAAAAGTTTCATGTTGAAGAGACAGAGTAGAGGTTAATTTAATTCTGAGGACTTTGTGTTCCATCCATTTTTAGACCTATATTAGAGAAAACCTAAATTGATGTCCCTCAGCTAATTTGATTGAAGGTGTGGATTACTCCTAGCTGTAACAGATTCATACAATTCTAAATTAGTTCAGTTATTAAAAAAATATATTCCATCATTTTATTTGATTTGAGGTACTTTACCCCATATATGCTTAGATCGTGTATGCTACACAGTTAAGGACAATCATCATGTAATCTTAGAAGTCATACTTCAGAGTTGGCTTGCATCTTTTTCTTTGGGACATTTAGCTTATGACAGAAGTCTTACTTGAAAAATACCTGGTTTGAATCTGTTCTTGACAGCTAGGCATTTCCATTCAGACAGAATATTCAGAAGAATAGAAAGTGTGTGTGGTTTTTTCTTTTTTCTCTTTTCCCTCTCCTTCCTTTTTGCATCTGTGATCAAGGAACTCTGTAAAACTCTTCATCTTCTGAAATCTGGAAGAGTTATTTATATTGTTCTTTGTAAATATTTGGATATTGGCATTCATTATTTGCATTTAGTTCTGAAAAGTGTGTATTTTGGGAGTGGCAATAGTATTTGTAAGAAAATATTGGCATCTACTGCCTTCCAAGTTACTGCCATAACTATTTTAGGAAATAGGGCAGTTTAATAGAACTGAATTATGTGTTCTGAATAATTCGCGTAAAGACTGGTAAGCAAGATGCTTTAGCCTTTGTCATTCCCCTGCTCATGTCAGATACTTGAGAAACTGCGCTGCAGTGTTGAGGTGAAGAAGATGTAGCTGAAAGGAACCCGAGGAAAAGGCTCAGGGGTAGGCAGGGTTTGGTAGCCAGCTTCCTTTTCTTTGCGTATTTAGACTGTCAGCTTTCGTTTAACACCTGAGCCATGTCCCCTGCTGCTATAAACTAAACAATATATTCTTTTAGCAGAGATATAAATACTTAATGGCATTTAGTTAACAAGCAGGCACTGCTTTTGAGTGCTTTGCTCTATGAGACCTCCTTCCTTGTTCTTAGAATCAATTAGTTTTAAGGAAGTATATTAAATAATTGGTCACTAGTTTGTTAAAAAATGATGCCCATGAGAATATTTTTCATTGTTTGTGAAACTTTGATATCAATTAATGGAAAAGTTTGGACTGCAGGGGAAGTTTTAAACAGCTTATTAGAAAACAATTCTATTTACCAAAGTTGCCACCTGAAAATTGAAGTCTCACACATTTCATTTAATTTATGTCATTAATAGGTGAACATTATACCAATTATAGGCAAAGCAGACAGCATTTCTAAAACTGAGCTCCAGGAGTTCAAGAAGAAAATAATGAATGAATTAATTAGTAATGGCATCCAGATATACCAGTTTCCTACTGATGATGAAACTGTTTCTGAAATTAATACCATCACAAATGTAAGTAAATGACAAAAATATTGATATTTCAGCACTAAAGCATCATTCTCTAATGCTAATAAATGTCACTACTTTCACTATTGTCTTTAAGCTTATAAGTTTGCATGTCACGAGTTTGTTTATTTTTCTTTCTCCTTATAAAAAGCTCTTATGTGTTGGGTGTTTCTTCCCTGCTTGCAAATCTTCCTGTCCCTCTGCTGTTGATATCTGTAGCAGAAAAGAGGTCCTCATGCATAAATGGTTTTTCTAATATATGGTTAATTAATATATAATTACTATTATAGATGGACAGATTGACTTTGCTCTCTTCCTCAACAAATCCAATTTTACATCTGGTAGAAAAGATATTGAGGTGCCTCATGTCGACAATTTTCTCTGGTCTTTATCAAAGCAAGTCTTCCACCTGCTTTTTTTTCTTTTATTTAGTACGTTCTGTTGAAATTAGGACAGATTTTCTCTGGGGATGAAAAAGTCAGATGTAACTCTGGCTTATTTTCTGTTGTCCTTTCCGATTGTCCCAGGGGTAGCTGCCAGCTTTCAGCTAGGGCTGTGAAGCTAGATGGCTTTGCCTTGAGCGCTCTGTATTTGCTGCTCTCGTGCATGTGTCTGTAGGTGTACATGACCATGTTTGTGCGTACTGGGGTTTGAAAGCAGGGAACAGGAGCCAGGATTCCGGAGCCCATGGCTCTGCAGTCCCAGCCTCTGTTACCCGGCTGGGGAGTGAGAATGTGCAGCTGTCCATCAGTAACAGGTCCTTCTGCTGTGGGGAAACGTGGTGGTTTGTTGCTTACCACTTCCATGCTCTGCTAGTGATTTATTTTCCAGGTAATGGTGTTTCTGTATTTGGTCAGCTGTTGTGGGTCAGCACGCAGGCAGTCAGTGCCCAGCCTGGCTTTGTGCCAAGCCTGCAGCCGTAACCACACCGCGGGTTCCAACCTGTGATTGTCACCTGAGTGCTCTGGGATACGAGCTCCAACTGAATGCGAGTCACATGTTCTAGAGCAGTTTTCTGCTTGGGGCTGACGCTTCCTAGTGCAGCTCAGGGTGCAGTTGGCTGCCTTTGCCATTGGGGCAGGCCTGCTGAATCGGGAGCAGCCTGCTGTCCACCAGGTCTTTTCTCCCACGTCTTATTCTGCAAAGTGCCTTTCCAGACAGTCGGCCCCCAGCATGTGCTGGGGCTTGGGCTTATTCCTCCTGACATGCAGGACTTAGCATTGCTCTCATTTCCACTTCATGAGGTGCCCGTGGGCCCATTTCCCCAGTCTGCTGAGGTTCCCCCGAGTTGGCAATACACCCATATGGGTCTATCAGCTGCTCCTTCTGCTTTTATTGTAGTTTGAGTTTTTAATCAGTAGATACTGGCTAGCTACTGATCTCGTAAGAGTGGTTTCTGGTTTGAAACTTCGTGTTGGCTTTTCCTGAAATCGTGTTTTCCTCCGTAATTTATTTCTGGAGTGTTTTTCTGTTTTAGCATAAGAATGCTGACAGATAAGACTTTCTTGGTATGATTCTTACAGGGTCATTTGCCATTTGCTGTGGTAGGAAGTATGGAAAAGGTGAAAATTGGAAACAAAATGGTGAGAGCTCGTCAATACCCTTGGGGTACTCTAAAAGGTAAAGGAATTCTTAAGAGTATTTTTGCAAGACTTTTGCTGTTGTTGAAGTATAAAATTCACCAATAATACAAGGGTCTGTTTCACTGATGCCGAGACTGTATTTTGGATCAACGATTTAAGGAATTTAGCAATTAATTCTTGAGGCATGCGCTAACTGGTAGTTTCATCTGCATTGATGCATCCTTGGAATTAAGGTATGAGATGGTGTATGTGGTATTTGAGTAGGATAGTATAGTGGCAGTGCCTGTAGCACTACCAAATTTCAAGCATTGGTGACTATCAGTAAAGAAGAGGGTTAAAAAAGAGAGAAATGTGTTGCTGTTCAGCTCAAACAGGAAATCAGGATGGCTTGAAGTATGTCACCAGTATTTACAGGTCTTCAGTATGTCAGTGTGTATATTAGAAATGATAAGGAAGTATTAGAGGTATAACAACAAGATACTTTTTCCTAGAAGTATATTTAGTGAAAAAAATAAGTGATGCTGTTTAAAATGTATTTGCTACTTCTGTGTAATAATAAAATCTTCTTTTTACTGATTAGTGGAAAATGAGAGCCACTGTGACACTGTAAAGCTTCGCAGGATGTTGTGCACAAATATGGAAGACTTAAGAGAGAAGACTCGTGCGTATTACGAGTCATACAGACGCTGCAGACTGGAAAAGTTGGGTTGCAGAGACACTGGCCCTGAGAACAAACCAGTCAGGTAAAGGACTTCATGTGCAGCACTTGCTTTCAGCATCCATTCACTTCACAGCAGCCCAATGCAGAGCAGGGTTCATGCATAAAATAGGTTTTCTAAGAAGGAAAGAGTATGTTTTTTAAATTGAAGGATGTAGCTGTTCATTCAGTTATCTTCACAGAGAAGTATATGGATTTAAATGAGCATTGCTTTTAAAAGCATGAAAGCCAGTTGTATTTCTAAAATCTTTCTCTTCTATAACAAACCTGAGGATTTTAATTTTCTCAGGAAGTGTGTGTTTTCTTTAGGTACATGTGCTTTATGAATTCTTAAATTATTTTCATTATGTATTAGTATTATGCTTTACTTTCTCTCTTAAGAATGTCTGATTCTGAATAATGGCTTGATTGGACTCCAGGTTCAGAAGGAACTGAAGCAAAAACTTTTACAAAATAAGTGGTTATGCTGTTGACTTCCCACATTATCTGCCATAAAACAAATGTCTTAGCATTTTCAGGTCAAGAAATCTCTTGCTAGACTGTAGGGAGTTAAAAGAGAATTCCAAAGGAAAGTTAAGCAGAGGGTTACAGACACTCAGTTGTTTCACATAGTAAAGTTGCTTTCTGCAGGAAGCATTGAAAATTTTTACATCTGTTTTGTTTAATCTTTTATTTCCAGTTCTCTTGTCTCCCTCTTCCAGCTTCCTTTGGGTTTTTTTATGCATGAGACTGTACTTAAAATTGGTCAGAATCCTGATGGGAAGAGCTGATGCTTCAGGAGGTGTTCAAGCATTCATGGTTTAGTGAAGCACTGTTACTGCATAGTGGTGGTGGGAAATACTAAACCAGACATGAAAACCAGGCATGAAAACGGATAAGACTTTGCATTAAAAACAGTTTGAACCAAGGCACATTTGCAGATTAGTTAATTTAGATGATCTTGAGCTGACCTTGAATCAGTGGTCTCTTGACATTTCTCTTGAATTAACAAGAAAGTAATACATCCTTTCCATAAAAAGAGAACCAAAGGTGAAAGAGGTTTAAAATCAACTGAAATTAACCATAGAACTTTCGTTTGGTTTTGGTTTAAGAACCTGTGTTAACTGCTTATGTCTTGTTATCCTTGTCTAGGGAAGACTTTTTTTTAGAGATTTGTTCATGGCAATATTGACTCCAGTACATTTGGCTTCTCTGAAGTTGGATTTCATGGTGTACAGCCATCTCAGGATAAGAGTTAAATTATAAAAACCATCATCCATAGAAGTGTTTTCTTCTACAAACACAGGAATTATCTTCGTGAAATCCCTACACAGTTCACGTTTTGTTAACGGCCTAAAGTGGCAGGTTCACATCAGAATGTCCCAGTATTTTACATTTCAGAGCTCATTTAAAAGTTTTTTGCTTCTTGGATATACAGAAGAGTTGATTTCTCTTTGGTGTGTAGTTTTTATGTATGGCCCACTAGCTGTCAGTTTTACTGAAAGATTTTTGGCAAGAAAGTACATTTAGTAATTAGTTTTGGTAAATCAGATCTATTGAAAATGTCAGTGTTTTGGAAGGATGAGAACAGATATTCCATAAGAAGCTAGAAAAATGAACTTTTCCCCAGATTTACTGCAGCAGGAAGAGAAAAGTACGGTTAGGATGGATGTGGTTGTCCCTCAGTAGTGTGGGACACTGAATGACACTGGGGTTTCAGGTCATTCTCAGCAAGAGGTAATTGCTGAGGTGTTTTGAATGGTAAAGTTTGGAATAGTTGAAAACAGAAATCTAGACGTGAAGAGTGCTTCCAGGAAAACAAACTTCTAAATATACACACACACCTAGTTAGCCTAGGTGTTTGTAAGGGAGGAGAGGATTGCTAGTGTTTTGTAGTTGGACATTTTGTGAAGTCTGTTTTTCAATTGAAGTTGTTGCCTATGGGGACATTTTTGTTTTGAAAGAAGAAAACTGATAGTCCAGGGTCTGTTGAAAAAAGCTGAGGATTGATATTCAGGCTACATGCTTGCATATTTAAGTTCACGGATGTTAATCATTCTCTGGGTTAGTTGTGTTTCTGTTACTGTAATTGCAATATGTTCTTCATTATAATTGCAATTAAACATAGTTGAAACATAAGCATCTCGGTTTCTCAGGATGTGGGGAATCATTCCATGCTTTATTCCTCTCTGAAACTGGGATATTCAGACCTTGCAGTTCTTGAACTTGTTTATTTTTCAGTCTGTTTTGAAGATGATGACAGAAAATCAGGAAGGATTCAGTGATATGAATAAGTTTATATGTAGAGGAAGGTTGGTTGACATGACTCTTGTAGTCATGTCTAAGAAAGAAACCTAACGTTTTATTAGACCTTTTCCTTAAGAAGTCACTTGGCAATGGAGTTCATCTGACCAGCTGCAGACCTTTGCGTTTGAGCTAAATATTTTAACTATCTTAGAATGAGATTAGACCACACCCAAAATACTTGTTTTCCACGCCTCTACTGGAAAATTGCTAATTATTTAGATCTATCACGTCCTTATTATTGCTCTGTATCAACTGAGCTGGTTGACTGAGTTGAAGCACTGTGCTAGAAATACCTGCCACTAGTTAATCTTTATTTTTTTTTAGTTTTTCTGATATACCTTAATTGATAGTCAAATGTTATGCAAAAAGTTACAAGTGTTACTTTCAAATTTGAAAGCTTTAAAAAGTTTAATTGAACAAACTTTACATACCTGACCTGCATTGTTCAAAGTTCCACTGAGAATTGAATTTGCTTCAGGGTCTTTATTTATGACCATAATATGTCTGATTTGCAATTTTAGGCTTCCATTCTTTCAGTCTCATGCAGACAGAAAAACCGTATGTCACAGCTATGCTTCTGTAGAAAGGCAGGTAGTGCTGGTATGTATGATTAGTTTAGAATTTCTTCACAATCCCTTACTCCAAAACCTCAATACGAATACATTATTTAAATAATTAATTATAACATTTAAATTTTGCGAGTGTCTTTGTACAGAGTATAACATTCTGGATGTCTAAGCCGGAAGAATGAGAGAACCTGTGAACTTGGTTTTCATAAAGTGCCAAATGAGAAGCAGAAAAGCCAGTCTTCAGATAAACCAACAAATGTTTTACCGTGAGCAGTGGATGCAGTAATGTTGAAAGGATTGGCTTAAGATTTGGTGAACCATTTTTCCTTCCTCCCCAAATCTCCAAAACCAAAGAGTGTTTGGGTTATTGTGTTGCTGATATGCCAAATGCAGAAAAGGAAGTTTTGGGTTTATTCTCTCTTGGTGATTTCCAGAACAATTCAGTCCAGGGCGAGGGGATATTTCATGGAATCATGGAATGGTTTGGGTTGAAAGAGACCTCAAAGACCATCTAGTTCCAACCCACCTGCCATGGGCAGGAGCACCTTCCACCAGACCAGGTTGCTGAAAGCCCCACCCAGCCTGGCCTTGAGTACTTCCACACTTCCACTTGAACACTTACTGGCATCCACAACCACCTACACAGTAAATTTAAAAAATAAACTTTTATTTCTCCTCTTCTATCTATGTGTAATTTGATTACTTACTGAGTCCAGTGTCTTCAAAGTTAATCTTTTACTAATTTCAAGACAAAATTGCTTTTACCTGATAAAGTAACCTAGTCTGTGTGTAAAGATGTCCACATAAAGAAAGGAGGGTGGGATTGCAGCATGTTAACTTAGTCTAGCAGCTTTATTGTACCCAAAGGCAGCATTTTATCTAGCAGAACTGACACTGGGTGCAGAAGTGTGTACAGTGTGAGATTGCTAGCACTTGAAAAACCTGTGCCGTGGCATTATTGTCTAAACCTAGAGATAGTGTGAATTAATACATCCATGTGAAAATCATGTCCCTGTTTCATGTGGATGTAGGGATTTAGAATTTCAGCGTGATTTAAGTTACTTCACAGCTGATTAAAAACCCCCAAAGCAAACCCAAACACAAAAAGGTAATTGTTCTGAATTTATTTTGTTGCCATGTAGTGGTCAAATAAGATAGAATAGGAGGAGTGCTCTGACCTTGATATCTTACAAACATTGTCTGCATGTGCAATTTCAAGATGTTTCTTCTGTCTCTTTAGATGATATTTTGGAAACAAATAAGAAACTTTAGGACTGGGAAACTGTCCAGTCATCATAAATTTAAATATAGAAGAGAGCTGTTTAAGCTTACTGTTGCTCTAAATAATTAACTCTTTAGATCTTTTTCTTTTCTTTAATTTTTTTTTGTAAGTTTTTCCATTTATAAATGGTTTAAATAGAAAGAGTGAAAGAACAAAAACTGGTACATAAGCATGTATGTGTATTAAAGGTATAAATCAAAATGACATACTCGATATACATACCTATTTATTTTACATCAGGATGGAAGGCATGAGTTACCTGGCAAAGGACAGCAACTCATGTTAGCTGAAAAGAGCTGGCTTCCAGTAACCATTAACACAGCTGTGAGCCACCAGTTCTGCTCTCTGGAATCATGTGACTTAGGGAAGTTTGTGATAAATGTTTTGATGGAAGAACTTGCGGCATTAAGCAGGTTTGCTTTTCAAAGGCAGTTTGATGTATGAGATACATCTGTGTACAAGCTCCATTCATTTTTCCGTGAAAAGCAGAATGTTTCCTGCCAGCACTGCCTGACAGTGGTAGTATAGACCCTGAAAATGTCAAACCTCTAGTAGTTTATTCATATGAGTAAATTATTAGTATCTTTTAATTTACCATGGTATTCTTTGACATGAAAGAAGTATCTCAATTTCAAGTGCCTGTTGTTTGAAGGAAAAAAATTATCTTGTGTACTGAAAAGAAAAGGGAGGCATAGATTTAAAAGTAAAGTAATGTTTGATTTACTTGCTGACTTGTTCTTTTGCCAGGTATTTGCTCAGTGATCTAAACTAATATACTCCTATATAATTTCAAGTATAATATATATGCAGTATATTTGCTTCTGTAAGAAAGGGTTCAGGAAAAAACAAGCAGCCTTGAGGTTTTGGCTGTTACATGTTGGAAAGTAACCCTGTGTTTTGGGTGTTGAACGACTTAGGAAATTGAATTTATCCTCTATTAATGTAATTCTGCCATATTTAAATTTTGACATTACATAAAGAGAGTG
>VYZQ01048615.1:0-12948 GCA_013400655.1 Mystacornis crossleyi | reverse complement strand
CGATCTGCTAGCAGTGGGACAAGTTGCAAGAGACAGAATCATTCATGTAGTTGAAGCACAGACACTTACAGGCCAAGCAACAATCAGTTTTTTGTTTTGTTAATGCTCCAGATTAATTGTTTTTTGTACGGTCCTACTTGAAGACTGAGGTTTCACAATGCGGAAATTTTGGGAGATTTTTCTGGAAATTTCAGTGCCTTAGTAATAAGTACCTTAAGGAAGAAACTTACACATGTTGGAGTCAGAAAGGTATAAATCATTTAGAACATGAGACGCCTAAAGTGCTGTATTCACTTTGAAATGTAAATTGCCCAAGAGCTGTTAGCATAAATAATTTTACTCAGGGTTGTTTATGTAAATAAAAAAATAGAAGAAAAGATGCTTGCATCTGTTTAGGTTTCTTTATAAATTTTTATGTGGGAAGCTGTAGAAATTAGTATTTCAGATGAGTATTAATTGTTAACATAATTTTCTAGGTTGTTGGTTTTCCACACTGAATAAAGCAGTGTGCTGGAGAGTTGCTTACATTTTTGAATTTCAGTCTGCAGGAAGTCATTGAGGCAAAGAGGCTTGAGTTCTTCCTTGAAATGGAAAGAGAAGAAGAGGAGATTAAGCAACGATTTGTGCAGAGAGTGAACGAGAAAGCAGCAATGCTGGAAGAGGCAGAGCAACAGGCAAGCATGCCTGTCTGTCTTGAGTTTGTTTTCTGAGATTTGGAACAGCTAAGTTATTAACAAAATCACTGGTTGATATTTTTAATTTCCTAGTATTTTGAGGACAGTAATGCTTTAAATCAAAAGCAGTTTGATTACACAGGTTGATTGGATGAGCAGATTGATTAGACACCAGCAAACAAGAGACTAGGTCTTATAAGGAGCAGCTGAGGGAGCTGAGGTTGTTCAGCCTGGAGTAAAGAAGGTTCAGGGGAGACTTTATTGCTCTCTACAACTACCTGAAAGGAGCAGTGTAGTGAGTTTGAGGTTCATCTTTTCTCCCGAGTGATAAGCGACAATATGAGAGGAGATGGACTTAAAAGTTGTGTCATGGGAGGTTTAGACTGGATATTAGGAAAAATGTCTTCATTGAAAGGGTTGTTAAGCATTGGAGAACAGACTGCCCAGGGAAGTGGTGAGTCAGCATGCCTGGAGGTGTTTAAAAGATGTGTAGTTGTGGCACCTGGGGACATGGTTTAGTGGTGAACTTGGCAATGCTGGGTTCATGGTTGGACATGATGACTTAAAGGACTTTCCCAGTGTAAATGATTCTGTGATTCTATAAATGGCACTGTTTTTTATGGAAGGTGGAATCTTATGGTCTAAAGGCTTTGGTGGATAGTTGGTACGTGTCTATAGAGTAGGAGTTGATATGGTGAAGTAAGAGAGTGATGAATATAATGGTTGTGTTTCTGTCTTCTCTAGCAGTGTGCTGAGAAACACTGGTATGCTGTAACAACGCAGAAGGTGCTTTTTGTGCATAGATTGCTTGGTAGAAAACAAGATTTTAGGAAAAAATGCCATGGGTGGTTTTCCAGAGTGGGCCATGTGTGTTTACCTGACTTCCAGATTCAGTTATTAAATCTAAGCTCAACCCTCAGGCTGAGAGGCATGAACGTGTGTGTGTCTGCTATTCTGTTGGTTTGTTTCAGTCCTGGTTTTAAAATCTCATCTATTCCCAGCTGCCTTAAGACTGTTTGAGGATGGGGAATATTTCTTGGCTGTGTTGTTGAAGATTTAGTGTTGTCAAGCTGGACTAGCAAGATAGGATCTTCTCATCTGCTTTCTGCCAGACACTTATCGTGGTCATGTGTATTTATAGTCAAACACTGGTTTAATTGAAATTGGAAACCTGTGTATTTTTATTAATGTTCTTTTCTGTACTTCAGTCCCTCAGGAAAGCTATAGCAGTTTTTGTAAGATGTTCTGGTGCATGTTTTAAAAAAGAAGGCGGCTTAGTATTTGTTTTCTAGATCTGTTAAGACCCCCATGCTACTTGTGGAGAAGAAAAAGTCAGATTCAGTCCTTCTCAGTATGAGGCTGTCCAACTGGAAGAATGCTTAGCCATGTTCAAAGCAGGTTCAGCAAGGTCTTACACAGTATCTGTGCTACCCTTTGGTATTTTCCTTGTTTGATTTATACCAAGTGGTTTGTGAGCTCTGCATATTGCAGCATAATGGATATTAGTTTTTCAACTTCCTTATGTGGGAAAGTGATCGTGCAATCACTCCTAAAGAACGTTTGTCATGTACTCTTGCTGCTGTGTGTGTATCTGGAAACTCAAGAAAACCAGGAGTTTCTGTTGTACTTCAGATTTCTTTCACATCCTTCATTTAGAGGAAACTTGTAGGTGCACCTATACAGTTTGTCAGCTCTGCTGTGTACAACAGGCATACTGTTACATTTATAGTCTTAGTTAATTCTTAGTTTCTTCTTTGCAAGAGCGGGATTCTGGGAGAATTTGTGTGTGGGGAAATGAGGGATGAGGAAAGATGAAGTACCCTTTTGTTGTCACACACAATTTCACAGTAGGTTTAAACTGATTGAAATACATCTGGAAAGTGAAATGCATTAGTATGTCAAAAAAACCCAGTCAAAGAACTATTACTGTAGAAAAATGGTTAGCTTCTTGCAGGCCACCAGTAACTCTCCAACCAGACTTACTCTGTGCACTTATTAATATTTAAATCTGATCAATATACACTTCCCCATTTGATTTTAGGGAACTGTATTCTACTTGACACATCTTGATTTAATCTGTCTGTTGATAATTGGTTCATCTCTAAAGGCCTCCTTATTTTTGATATAATAAAGGTGCAGTAAAGGGTAGTAGGAAATCTGGTATTCACTTAGTGCCTCCCATGTTTTCCACCTGTACTTTGAGTGTATTAGCCTGTATCATGAGAACAGTCTGATAAAAGCTATTATTTTTCTCTATTGCTGTTTTTTAGTCTTAACAGTTTGGGGAAATACCTGCAGTTTCTTACAACTATTAGCACAAGTTGAGATGGATTTTACTGTTAATTTGCAGAGGGTTTTTATATTGTGATATCACCACCTTGTGTTGCTAGTTGGAAATGTTATTTTTTGTGCTCTCTTTAAATAGATACTGACTAAATTTGATCATCTTATGCTAATGCATCAAGAAGAGGAGCTGAAATTAGGGGAAAAGAAAAAACTTCTAGAAGATGAAATAACTGAGTTTATTGAGAAGAAAGCTATCACTGAATTAATTCAGTCACAAGTGTCTGTCTCTACCCCTCTTAGTTTGAAGACACAAGGACTGCAGAAAGTAAGTGCTGATGCCGGTCATCAGAGGCAGCAATAAAAAAACTCTTCACGTTCACTTTTATAACTCAAATTTCAGTAATCTTTTAGAAAAGACAGAAACACGCTCCTATTCTGTGATAAGACAGAGGTGTATGAAATACCCTCATGCTTGGATTTACTTTGGGAGTAATTGCTGTATGTTCTGTGAGCATTGTTTTGTGTTTCTTTTCTTTTTTCCATGAAAGAACCAAGATTTTCAACTTGAAGCCCAATGCTTTCATGTCAGAGATGAAGGAACTGTGAATGTTGGAGAACAGAGCGAGAGGGAGAGTGAGAAGGAGGAGTTAGAGAGAGAATTTCACCCAGGGAATTCCAGGCATAGTATTTGATGGCAGCACTCAGGTTCTGAATGTAGGATATGTTAGTAGTTTTATGAAGTGGTCCAACTGCTGTTGTCCCATATTAGATGTGTCTTCCTAGTACAGATTTTTGAGAGATGAGATTGATAAAATTGGCTGTAAAAATACATGAAGTGCAGAATATGACCCAGTAAAGATTTCACTTTCTTCCCACCCAACCACTTCTTTCACCACTCAAAAGAAAAACTTGAATAATGTGAAAATTCAGAAATACATTCAAAAGTAGTCTCCAGAATAACATGCCCAACTGATTTATATAAAAAACATCGAATTTAATACTCCTATGTTAAATTAAATTGACTTAAATGTTTTTCTCCTCCAAAACCAGAAGTCAATTAACTTACTCATTTTCTTTCCTGATAGCTTACAAATTTCCTGCAGATAACATTTTGTTAATTAATAACTTCCTGCAGTTGAAAACAGATTCTTGGTTCTGAATTTATTTATAACTGCTAGATTCTGAAGAACTTTAGAAGCTAGATTGGTGCACATATTTCCACAGATATCATCAAACTTTGACATTTTTGGGGTGTATACTAGAAGCCTAATTTTGCCAAAATTTATTGCATTTCAGCTAATGTTACCAAATTCCTTTTCCTTGATTCCTTTTTTTAGGGAGGGTTTACATAGGAAAGTAGAATTCTTGGTAACAGAAGTCATTATCTGCACTACTATGAGTAACTGTCAACTTCAGAAAATTTTTAGATTTGTTTCTTCTGGTTTAGTTTCATTTTTTCAGAATATGTTAAGTTTATATGCTTGCTGTGTTTTTTCAGTTCCAGCTTTATGTAATACTGATGACAGAAGACACACTATTGATAATTTCTCTTGAGAAAGCAGCGATTCATGGTGTGCTTTTGAAGGTATAGGAGTTTCAGTTTCTTACTAAAATGTTTGGCAAATATCTCTTGTTGCTGCAAAAGAGTAATTTTTAAGCACGATCTGTACACACACAGTGTGGTGATTACTGTCATTGCATTACAGGCTTTCTGTTACAGCTCTCCTTGATGTGTGTTTGCCTTACATAAGTGTGGTCAGCTTGCTTTAATTTTAAATGCATTGTGCCAAAGAAGGTGTCCCTGCCATAAACAGTTTGATTCAGACTATGAATGGTGTAGTGCAGAAATATTCAGTGAATATGTCCACTACTGGCTTCCTAAAGAGTTCTTTTCAAATGGTACTGTTTATTCGTCCACGCAGTGTTACTTAATACGACTGTTAACATATTTGAACCATTTCCTGATTTTGCTGATAGATTATTGTTTACAGGCTTTTATGTACAAGCAATACTCTAATTTTCAGATACGGTCTTCCTAATCAAAATTTAATGAGATATTTTTGCAATGCTGTACTGTTGCAGGATAGTTTATCTGATATTACTAACTCAGTATGGAAAGTACCTATATTTGATGTTTGTGAGTGTGGTATTCAGTTACAGTATTGAAGATTTACAAAAAACTATTAACTGTGAAAGCTCCAGGTCAGTTAAAACAAGTCTAAGTGCTTTGTATGTTTTCAGTAGGCATGATAACTAATGGGAAACTGTAAGAGGTACAGTTCTCTGGAGTTGTGTTGTGTGACTGTTTAAAAATGAAGTACTAACTTGACAGAAATAAAATAGATTGGTTTTGCTTAAGTGTTTCTCTTGTTCTGCTTCCTTTCCCTCATGCGTTATTAAAAAGGAGCAAGATTTCACATTTAACTGAAAAATAAAAAGGTTTTACATCTGTTTTAAATATCTTAAGTCATTTATTGATTGGAAAAACTAGGTGATTTGTATGAACTGTACCAGAAGGGCAGTGTGACTTGTGATATACTTGTCATATACCACTGTACTTACCATTTAGTCGTGGAATATCTCAGGCTGGAAGAAAACCATGAGGAGCTGGAAGACACCCTTAAGGTTTATTGACTCCAGCTCTCTGCTCCTTTCAGGACTACCATAAAATACAAACTTTCTCAGCCTGCCTTTGTAGGGTAGGTGCTCCAGTCCGCTTATTAACTTTGTGGCCCTCCTCTGGACTTGCTCCAACAGTTCCATGTTCCATCCAGAGCTGGATACAGGACTCCAGGTGGGGTCTCACAAGAGCAGAATAGAGGGGCAGAATCCTTTCCCTCGCCCTGCTTGGGATGCCGGCCAGGACATTGTTGGCTTTCTGAACTGTGAGCGCACATTGCCTGCTCATGTTGAGTTTTTCATGAACCATCACCCCCAAGTCCTCTGCAGGGCTGTTCTCAATCAATTCTCTGCCCAACCTGTCAATAAAAAATTGTTTTCCTTCAGTAGCAGTGAGAGGGATTACATGCTGAGACATAAACTCTTCAGTGACCAGGAAAGGGTCAAACTGCTAATTCAATCATCTCTACAGGCAGAACAGGCTGTAACAGAGGAGGAAAGGGTTAAGAGGGAACACTCACTTAGCCCACACAGCCAACATACGACTTTGTTCAAGAGAAGAAAATGAGGCAGGGCCATGCCCTGTGGTTGTTCCTTCCTGAGCAAAATGTAGCTTGATGAAAGACTATTTTTTGTTTGACTTTGTAGCATTGACTGGGCCATTTGCATCTGTTTGATTAGAAAGAAGGGATATGCCTTCCTTAAAGCAGGTAACAGCCAAATGAAGAGATTTTTTTTTTAGTGATTTGGAAGTGTTATCAAGTGATCTTGGACAGAATGTAATAATAATTGAGTGATGTGTGTGTTGTCAGCACTCAAGTTATCTCCGAGTGTGCTATCCCAGCTGCTGATGTTAAGTTAGCTCAAGCACAGCTCTTTGTGAGTGTTAGAAAACTGCATCAAAAGACAGATTTAGCTGTCTGTAGTCTGGCCACTTTGCTGAGGATGAAGACTGAGAGTAGTTAAGTACTGTTTGACCTAGATAGCTCTGTGCCTGGCCAGTGCTGGAGGATGTGCTGTGCTTTGACAGCTGGGAACCATGAGTAGGGCCGTATGGTACCACATGCCTTGGTCAGATGGGTTTCTGTGCACTTGCACGTGCTGGCCCTGCAGGACTCAGCAGCAAAACAAAACTGGTGCAGGCACCTGTGCAGGTCTTTGGAACAGGTGACAGTCAAAGGGGGGTTGTTCAGTTGTAGCACAAAAACAACATAGCACAAGGTGAGAGAGCTGGTGGGTTTTCCTTTTTGTTTCCTTATGTTCATTTAAACAGTGGAAAATCAGCTGGAAGTGGGCGAAATTCCATTGTTTTATTTAAGTTTGCCTGAAGATGAGATACCAGGTAAGTGCACAAGGGCATGTCAGAGCCTGACAGTCAAATGCAATTCAAAGAATTACAAAGGAGCAACTAACAATATTGTCTGAAAGCAGAGAATTAATAGTGGTGGTAAATAAAAACATGTATGTCTCCTTGTGGTTTATCTTAGCCACGTGCTTTTCAATTTAACACTTCAGAGAGGTTTATCCTGCATGTGAAATGGTTTCAGGACCACTTATTAAGGTCTCTTTATTTTTACGGTACCTTCTGCAAGTGGCTGCTGCAAGATTATTTAGATCCTTTACAAATCTGAAGGCTTTGTTTTTTTGGATCCTTTTCTTAGGTTATTTTCCATATATATTTTGTGTATTTATTCACAACTATATCTTTAAATTTACTTTGCCAGTAACAAGACACAGCCAGTAAGTAGTTTTATCTTAAATCTCGCTGCCAGGTTGGGCTCAGAGAGTTACAGTCAATGGGGTTACATCAAGCTGTCACCAGTCACCCCAAGGCTCAGTTTTAGGGTCAGTGCTCTTTAATGTTTTTATAAGTGAACTGTTCATAGGAGTTGAATATGCATTAAGGAAGTTTACTGATGATACTAAATTAGGGAAGCTGTGGACTCCCTCTGGGATAGGGAGGCCTTGCAGAGATGTCTGGATAGGCTGCCGAGCTCTACAGTCCCCAGCTGATAGAAATTTAACAGCAGCAAGTGCCAGACATTCAGAGGAAGTTCAGATTGAACATCAGGAAAAGACTTTTCACGGGGAGGATGGCTGGAACAGGCTCCCCAGGACAGTGGTTACAGCACTAAGCCTGTCAGAGTTCAAGAAGCAGCTGGAATATGCTCTTAGTCATATGGTTTAGTTTTAGGTAGTCCTGCAAGGAGCAGAGTTGGGCTCAGTCCTTATGGGTTGCTTCCAACTTGAGATATTTTGTGATTCTATGATTTTAACTTATGGAAACACAAGCCTCTTGTAACAGCAGCAACATAATATTTATATAGAAAGGGAAATACTCAAAAATGAGTAATTTTTCAAGACCTTTGTGAAAACTTCTGTGATTCACATTCAGTGAATCGCTGCAAAAGTAATGTAGTGTAATTCATGGATGGGTAAAATACCCAACTGGATTTTTATGAAGTACTGAGGCATCTACTTCTCCACGTTTTATTTAATAAATGGATTTTTAAAAATCCAGACCCTAGCATCAAGGCAGCAAAGCACCGTTAGTTAAATACAGATACTTGAAGGATTTTAAACCAGAAAGAAAAAAAGCTTCAACAGGATGTTCGCTAGGGTGCGCTCGAAGCACATGGCTTTTGCTTTTGGGGGAAGGACCGTGGCACTGAGCAGCTGTGTCACTGGCCCTGAACAGCCCCCTCTAGTTAAACCTGCTTTTGTCAGAGGGTTGGAGTGGGTGGGCTCCGGAGGCCCCTTCCAACATCAGCAATTCTGTATAATCTGTAGCTCATCTATCGTGAACAATTTTTTTTTCTTCAAATATTAAGAAAATATTAACTAATTTTCTGTAGAAACAAAGGTAAGCACAGAAGGCAACATAAAAGTAAGTGCAGTGAGAGCTCTGAGCTGATGTGGTTGATTATGTGCTAGGGCATTAAAATGCTGGAATCAGTCTTTATAGTTTGAAAACCTAAGAGTACAATTGCACCTCATTCTCAGCCAAAATCTTTTAAAATTACTTACTAGAAAGGTGTGAGAAAATAGCATATTTTTCTTGTTGAGAAGTACAAATGAGATGTGTCAGGATGGTTTCTGGGTGACCATCCTTTGAGCTTTAGACTTTCTGGAAAACAGTATTTATGGAGCTACACAAATATCTTTTGGCAACAGATCTCTAATTATCTCTTTGTTTTGGGGGTACCTGTACTCATGATCATTAAGGAATAATCTCTCTGGGCACTTCAGTGTATCACAGTTTATAAGGGCAATTTTCATTAAAAAGAAGCCCACCAAACCAATGATTTCAAAATTAAATTCTGGCTTCCGACAGAAATTTGCCTTTCTCTGATTTTCATATCCAACTGTGAAGGATTTTGACATATTCCTATTCATACATACAAATAAATGTCTTTTATAAGCGTGCATAGAGAGATGTATCTCACGCCTACTGGTGCCTGTGGATATATAGATCACTCGCAGCAAGCGACAGAGTTAGCTAAGAGTGGGCCTCGGGCTGTGTGATTCCTGATCAGTTCAAGAGACTCTTCCAGTGCTTAACACTTGGTCTGGATGCCTGCCTGCAATTTCCACGTTCCTTTGTGCTGGGAATCGGAAATCTTTACTACCCCATCAGTCCGCATGCTACTGGGGGGCTGATCGTTCCTGCTGAGAAGGGATGGCAAGGCAGAGCGCTCTGCAGATTTTACACCTCTGTCCTCACAGAGTAGAAATGTGGACCTACTCCCCCCTCTGGAAGATGTTAACTCCTTCATCCAAGGCTTAGAAGAAGCAGGCTGGTAGTCGTCTCACTCCTTTGGAGAGAAGAGAAAATAAATGGCATGTTTAGAAAGATGATGAGACGGTGCTGGTGTTTGCACAGCTGTTTTTCCTGGCTTCTACTTTGGTTTCCTGGGTAAGTTTGGGGAAATCCAGAGACTGAGTTCCATTCCCACTTGTGCTGGCAGTGTGAAGATGCTCGTTCCTTTTAGCTTCTGGGCAAACAACAATCCCAGTGCATTTTGGCCTATCCCGCTGAGCAGATGTGTCAGCATGTAGGCAGACAGGACACAGAGAACTCTTTGTCAGCCTTTCTTCAAACATTTGTTATCCTCATCACATCATGGGGTGCGACAGAACTCCTTTGACTTGCAGGCTCTGGTGAAAAATTCATACCAGGTACCATCTAGAAACACAGCAGGCAGCACTGATGCACTGTGCAGAGGAATGGAGAATACCACTGCTGGTGTATGGCTGTGTTTACAGTAAATAAATGACATCCAAGCTTTGCCCCACGGTCAAATCAATGTAGACCCCTAACAATTTAAAATGTACAAATGTGCAGTGTGAATACCTACAAGTGAGAAGTAATTCCATTGCCTGTCCTGGTGGGGTTTGAGATTGGCATGTGCATTTTGTCTCCAAAGTTACAGACGTTCTTTTTGCCTATGCTAACTTCTTAAGGGAAAAAAATCTCTTAGGAAGTTAGAGTATCTTCTGACTGCTTCTCAATCTTCATTGTATTTGTTCTCTCAAAATACACTTTAAGAAGTTAAGAATTAATTTTAAGAAGTTAAAAGATACTGCATTGGAAAATGACATCCACAGTGGGTAGGGCTCAGATTTTTAGGCATATTTAGATTTTTTTTTAAATTTGCATCCAGTCAGTGAAAATGAGCCATGGAAGTTAATACATCATAGTTTTTAATGTGTAGTTACAGTCCCACAGGAAGTCTGTGATGGACTAGGTACCTGGGCTAACATCCTTTGCTGGTACAAAGCACAGGCCTCTGCTGCCTGAGCTTGTACCTAGATCTCAATCCTACTGTTGTTTTGACTGATAAATGAAACAGAAGAGCTTTTGTGGAGAGCGATCTGTGTAAGGAGGAGAACGCATTCTGAGTTCTGACTGCGTTGGGTTAGGTTTGTATGAGACCTTGGTTTCCCTAAATACAAAATTTCAGTGCTTTATGCTGTTGCATCTCATGTTTTAGAGAGGAGTTCACATACTTGTTTAACATCTCTAAAACCATACTGGGTTTCCTGCACGAATATGAGTGGACATGAAGTGCCTGAGTGTATCCTTACCAGAGGAGAGGCTTCCCTGATATATAATTTATCCGGAGTTGTCAGTCCATCTTGCTGGCCCTTTCCAGCTTTATTTAAATGGTAAAGGCATTTATTTTATTTAGATGGTATGTATCCATCATGAAAGAAAAAAAAAAAATTTCCCAGTTTAAGTTCATGTCAAATTTTGCTTGTTGCTCCAGTATGAATAGTTTCTCACAAATGCCTTAGCCTGGTGGACAAATTCATTGTCTGAAATGTGAGAAAGCTCATTTCAAATCCCTTCTCCAAGTTTGGTGGAGCAAGGGGCAGGGTTTAAAACTCTTCACACTCTGAAATAATTTGTGAATATATTTCCTGTAGTTTCCTACAGGGCAGGGCTTTCTCTGGTTGCTGAGTGACAGTGATCTTTGGGAAGGCAGTTTTTTATGTGTGACTTCTGGGAGGCTCTGGAGTCATCAGAAGTTAAAAAAAAAAAAATAAAGAAAAACCACTTTTAACAAACTCCAACCCAAACTTCTGCTTCTGGGAAGGCAGCACTCTGGCCCTGGGAGCTGGTGCTTGCCAGAAAGCCCTTGTAGCCTCCTGTCTTGATCAGACCTCAGGCTCATCCCTGACCTCATTGGTCTGGCTTTTGTAGGGCTAGAAATTGTTCTGGTTATGAATCCAGCCATTGAAAATATGATCACAGAAACTAAAGAGCACAAAAACCTGAGGGCACTGCTGATAATATTCTTGGTTAGTGAAATGTAATTATGGTGGGTGGCACAGTAGATTGCCCAGTAAGGACTCGGATGTCATTTGTGTGTTTTGAATGTGCTGTTCTGTGCCTGCGAGGTCAGGAGTGTTCCTCCAGAGTTTTATGGGATGATATAATGGAGTTTGTATATTGGCAGAACTTACTGGATCAATAAGTAAAGATGGTGCATTGCAAGTTGTGAATTAACAGTTGCTGCAAAGAGTTGGCTGAGGTTGCTGTCACTTTAAGTAGGCAAATAAAGGAATTACAGCCTAATATGCCTGTTGCTAAAAGCTGTGTTTGGGAATTTGCCTGGATAGGATGTTTTAAAAAAGCCCATACAATCTTTATGTGCTTCTAAAAGATTATTTACAGCTTTAAAATTTTTATAAGGTGCACTAATACAAGTGTCATATCTCAGAACATAATACCTGAAGCAATAAATTCCCTGCCCTCTAACAGAAAGACAAAATTCCCATGCAGAAGTTTCTGGGCCCTGCCTTGTGCAGCCTGGGAGGCTGCAGGTACGTTGGTGAGTTTAACTGGATAGGAAAAAGAAAGTATTTCCTGTTTGATTTGAAATGTACTAAAAATGGCAAGCAGCCCATCCAAAACTGCAGAGGAATTTACAGATGTGTGTGATCTCAAATAAATTAATTTTACTCTGGCTAGCATTCAGTCGAGACTACATAAAGATTACAAAATTATCTCTAGTCTTGTAACTATGGCAAATGTAAGAGGGACACCAACTGAAGTGTCCTCTGGATGTGTATTTTTGTATCATCCTTAATTTGCTCACCTTCAATAGTTGGAACCCAGTTAAAGATTTACTAAAAGGATTCTTCAAATAAAATGTTTTCATGTAGCTGCACAGAAAAAAAATAGATACAAGACTCAGAACTTCTGTTTTTTGAAAAACCAGATATGTCTGCAGGAAAGACTCATTAAAAAAAAATATTACAATTGTCTTGGAAATGTAATTTCTTTGAAATTAGGAGGGAAAGGTATATTGTGGTTGTGTCAGCCTGGGTTTCTCAGATCTTCTATTTGGTACATTTTTGGGTTTATTTCTTCTCTTTGTACTTTAAAGGCCATTTTGTGGAAGCTGCCAGTGAGGGGTGCTACGTGATCACCCCAGAGAGGATAGAGCTCCTGAATCTGTGTCCTGCTGCCAGACAAAAATTATGTTTAAGCACAAAAACAAACCCCCAAGCAAAGGAAAGCTGTGAAAGCCTCACTTTATAAAGCAAAAATTAACGGATTGTCTGGATTTTGCTCCTCAGAAGCAGCCAGAATGGAAATCCTCGGGCAGTTTGTGCTCTGTGAGAGTGGAGTGGCAGGAGGGATTCAGCAGCGTGGGATGTAAAAAGCTGGCTGGCAGGGATGAAGTTTTCAGCATGAGCAACCCAGGGGCACAGAGGAGAGTGGCTGGGGTGGGCATGGCATGGCATTATAGTCGGGAGAATCCTGACCTTCCCAAGGTGGGGAGTTTGATACGGTATATTCTAATGCTTGGATGTGGAAGGCTCTTGAGATTTTTCTCTCTCATCTTAGTTGTCAAAC
>VYZQ01048614.1:67922-78856 GCA_013400655.1 Mystacornis crossleyi | reverse complement strand
AGTTTATGTCAAACACCCAATACACAGCCACCCACAGTAATTTATTTATGGGGCAGCTTGTATTACCTAAACTTGGGCCTTTGATACCAGCTTAAATACACACTTATGTTTTTCATAGCATTCAGCTACTGATATACTCAATTGCATCTTTCCAATACAAGAATGGACAGATTTCTTCCTCCTTTATATTTACTCAAAAGGCCAGGAAAATAGGCACAGTGTGACGTTTTCAATAGACGTCTTTCAAAGATAAGATAAGGGAACACGACGCAGATCATCACTCTTTCTCCCTGTAGCCTGGGCAGGGAGGTAGTCAAGAGACCAATAAATCAAATATTAACATCTCTCAGACAGGGCCTGGAAACTACAGTCAAGGCTGGAAACAGCCCGGAGTCATCAATCTTTGAATGCAACCAGTGTCCAAGGACTCTGCTTTCCAGGTTGTTTGCATTCTTCATCCATCTAGGCTCCGTCTTTTTATTACACTGCTAGTTAAAACTTTCTTACTGATGAAAGTTAGCAGATATTGGTAGACACAATAACACAAGAACATTGTGTTGATTTGTGACAAATTGTTTTATATAGAGAAAATATATGTTACAAAACTGAGATGAATTTTTGTCTTTTCTGCATAGTAGAAGAGAAGCAAGAGTTATTAAGAGTATTTATTGCAAAAGGTATGCAATGGAAAATGAAACTGCTCGGTGCCATATTTCAGAAACCTTGATGGACCTTATTCTTCTAAAATTCCATGCTGAAACATAACTGTTCACAACCATTATTACTTTACTGCGTTTTCTAAAACAGACTACAACAATCTGGTAGTCATTCACTGCTTGGCACCTGCAACCTGTTGTCTTGGGATTGAAAGTATTATGATGATGCTGCTTTGTTGGTAGGGCATATAGTCAGTACTGAAGCCCAGAAAAGCACTAGTTATAATCCATATTTTGACAGCTTGTCAATAATCCTGGTGTTATGATTAAAAGGGCTTTAGTAGGACTTACAACCTGTGTCAGGTGAACAGAGAGACTGACCTCATTGAGAATAGAGTAAAAAAAAAAAAATCACTTAATTTTATTGCCAAGAAATAAGCTGAAGACAACAGATTGCTTGGCAAAAACACTAAAAAGGGCAAAGTAGACAGACCTTCTGAACTCTACAGTCAATTGGTTATTAATGGGAGAAATAATCAGACATTAGATAATTGTGTTTTCCCACTTGATCACTTTCAAAGACAAATGAAAATAAAATCTTCAGAATTTTAAAAAAATATTTCATTTTAACTGTTCTGTCTTGTCTTTCAACAGTATCATTTCCCACAAGTCTTTAAGGAATACACACAGAAAAACTTTATTAAAAAATGATCCATGTTTTGTACTTTTATATTAAAAGTTAAGCCAATTTCAGTCAGCACTGAAGAAATCTCAGCCCAAGTGGACAGGATATCATGAGTTAGAATTGTCTCACAGAAACAAGAGGATTCATGGAAGCAAGGTACAAGAATAACTGAAATACTTTTATATCTACATTATTTTATATTATATTTTAAACTCGTAAGCCCTTTTGTGCCTCTGGGTGGAAAATGCTTCTTTAATTTTCACGAAGGATGAGCTTGGTGCCAGTTTGGAGCCAGCGCTGTTCCATGGTGGGCACCAGGGGGAGGATTTGAGTTTAGCCTACTTGAGGCACCATCATGCCAAACTGAGCCCCTCAAAAGTGCTTATTTGTTTTCACTGCCTTCACAGAGCACAGCCTTGCAAATCACACTCCTGTGGTCTTTTAAATCACAGCTTAGTTAAGATGCCTAAGTAGCCTGATTAGGCAGTACAGATGTTACCTTATACTTCATCCTCGGAATATTCTGGCAATTTAATTACACTTCACCCCACCCTTGTTAAACTTGGCTAAAAATAATCTTGATTTCATTAATGAGAGAAACCACATGAAGTTTTTTTGTGTTTGGTTAAGGTTTAGTGGTATTTTTGTGGTGAATATGTGTGACACTTGAGGTCTCAGTCTATTTCAACACAGTGCTTGAAAGGCATAGTAATTAGTCAAGAAGAAATCACACAAAAGGAAATTAAATAAGACATAAACAGAACAGATATCACATGGCAGCATTATTAAGGAACCATTTCTCACATGAGAAGGATGAGTAAGAGGAAAATGCAAACCCAGGCTGGATCAAGCAAGGTGATTTCAGTGAAGAGAGGGAAGCACTGATGACAACCTCCAGGACAGTAAGAAAACCTTATTTGCAATACTGTATGATATTTTGATCAGGTTGACCTAAAGGAAAAAAACCACACCATCAATTATGGGAAAAGTGCAGGGAAATGCTGCTAGGGAGCTCAGAATCTGTCTCGCAAGAGTTAAGGCAATTCCTTGTTACTCTTCAGAAAAAGTCTTAGGGCAGCATGATTTTGCTTTGTAGATACTCTAAAACAAATAGAAAAAGGATTCAAGCTCTAAAACAAAGCCAACCCTCTTGGAAGATCAGCGCAGGTGGGGTCTGATACTCCACATTACGTCCTTTAGCTGACAAGAAGTAAACAGCCCAAATATTTCTGACAGCAGTGGTGCCTAACCGTTCTGCATTCATGAACTTTGCATGTTATAAACTGACCTCTGAAAGCCACAGAAATAGGACTACAGAAACAGGACTTCAGACATAGGACTACAATTTATGAGCCTAGGAGAGACAGTACATATGAATCTTTAAAAGTAAAACATCACCAAAAAAAGTAAAGTAATTTAAGTATGGCTCTGAATGTTCTGGGATAGGAATGCGTGAAAAACAATGTTCCATGAAAGAAACCATTTATGTGAAAGCACAATCTTTGATCTTGCTTAGGCAGGAGGTTTCAGGAAAATGGAAATACAGGAAACCTTGCAATTGAACAAATATTTGAGATTGATGGCACATTTCAGATGAAGAGGGAATCAATAATTTAATCATTCCATCATCCTTGGCTGAATTTCCTCTCTACCTGTAATAACTCTAATGCTGATCCACTGCACACAAGCAGCAGCAGAACAGACGTTGTGAGAAGAAGGACTATGCAACCCCATCCTGGGAGTTACGCTCATCTGAATTTTCATTCCTTAACCTGGCAGTACTACACAGGAACAAAACCAGATCAGCCTCATACCTAAGTCTTCAAGGAATGGCTTTCCAACATTTGCTGGAGCAAATGTAATTTCATCATCTGTATCCGGTGCTGAATTGCTTAATGTCAATACAGCTCCCTAAAAGTCTAAAAAAAGACTTTCAAATGTGGATCTTAGCTCTAGTGAAAATGTAAAACCAGAAACTATAATAAATTCCTACCCTAGGAACTGTTTCTGTACATTACTTAGGCATACATATATACATAGGTATGTTCATCATCCATAATATAATTGAAAAAGTTTAAATTTGATTAAATCAGTTTGAATTTTATGGTTTGTCTCAAGGCAGAAAACTGAGGTAATCCTCTTTTACTCCACTCTTATTGTTCTCTCACTCCTTATAGGAAGCAAAAGAGCATTTGCAGGGAATGAACATTGCAGCTGATGATACAAGAAACAAACATCAAGATGAAGCTGAGGCACTGAAGGACAAAGTGGCTCATGCAGCTGAACTGGAAAGAGGGATGGAGCAAGAGCTCGGTTTTTGTTATTCCTATTCTAGCATCTTTCTTGATAGAAAACCTTAAAATCTTTCCTTTCTCTGCTGGAGTGGTCATCCCTGAAAGCACTGAGTGGATTAGAGGGAAATGTTGTTTAAGCCCTCTGTTACTTAATTCTAAAATACGTCTATAAAATGGGTTTTTTGTGTTTTTTTTTACATAAGAATGGATGTACAACAAAAGAATTTCATAATTTAAGTCTTTTAAATTCTCCAAAACTCATTCCTGCAACAGCTACAGTTGCTCTTATGCTTGACCCTTAAATCTCAGAAATTAGGCTTTACAAGATATATCTCTTCTTTTTCCTCTGAGGGAGCAGGCTAACTCCATTGTGTAACATATAGTTATAGAAACTGGTAAAGTAGCATGAATATGTGGTAGCAGTAATAAAGAATGATTTGTATTAATTTTATCTTTTCTTCTGCACTAAGTATTAGAACGACCAAACTAGAGATTCATTGACCATCTCAAAGAAGACTTAATTTACATGGAAATCTCTCTGTTTACACAAATATGTTGGGAGAGTAGTGATTAATTCTAGTAACCTAGGCTTACTAGCAGGTAATTTAATTAGCTGGTAAGAGTTCTGTCTTGAAATGTCTCATTAATTTGCTGTGAGCAGCGATGTCCAAAGTGCATCTATTAACCCTATGCAAGGATACATTCAAATGTGACACACACACAGTTACAGATAGAAAACTACAATAACTTAACTGGAGCTGTGAAATGCTTTTGTTCAGTCCTTGACAGTCCAGTGTGTTTAGTATCTTTTAGATGTCAGCAACTCAGCAAAGAGCAAGAGAGGAGCAGGTCCTGAGGGGTCATCACTGAGCAGGGGTGTAGGCAGGAGCCTTGGATGTGCTGCAGGAGACACACAAAGATCTCCTCCTGCCTCTGAAATCAGTCTGGAAAAGAAATTCACCACAGCAGTGCCAAAAAGATTTTACTGGAGAGGGCAAGTGTGTTGACAGGTAGAGAGAAAAGTACAGAGTTTTCCTCGTAGTCTGAGATTCCCAAAAGAGGCCAGCAAAGAGACAGCAGACCCTTTCTGGGATCTGATCTATTCCCTGCACCAAAAGGAAACTACTTCTCTGAACCTCAGCTTCATAACACAGGCAAGTACTGAGATGATGGGGTCACCCAGCTGACAGGTCACTCTCATGTTTTTCCCTTCCCTCTAAGTTACTGTAGCATCCAGAAACTATTTCACTGTCTCATCCCTTGAAGGAAGAACACTTTGAATACCAGGAAAAAGTGAGGAAAAAGCTTTATGGGCTACTTTAAGTGAGCTAGGCTTCTTCTGAAAGGAAAATAAACATATTTTGATCTGACAAAAACAGTTTTAATGGATCAAGGGATTTATAGATTTAGGCTATGTCAAAATTAGTAGCCAGATAGCTGCTGCAGTGTAAAACTGCTCTCCCTGCAGCTGATGCACCAGCTTTCCTCTCTGCAGGAAGATGCAGGATGGAGTTGGGTGATGCCTGCCTCGGGCTCACCTGGGTGCAGCTGTGTGCCAGAAGGCACCTGTAGGTATCGTGGTCAAGCTGTCATCTCCAGAGGAAGTGCAGGCAGCCTCAGAGGGGGCTAATGAGACACTGCAGCCCCTCGGGAGCGGCTCCATGCATTCCAAGGTTGTCCCTGCTCCACCTCTTGGCAGTGACAGTGTGGCCTGGGCACCCTGCTGGTGGCCTTGTCCTCTCCTGCACAGCAGGAAACCACTTCTCACAGGCTCTGCTGTGAGCCACAGACAGGCTTGGGAGGAAGCTGAGTGCCACCTAATCCTATGAGGAATTTGCTCTGCCATACCAGGAGACATCGACTGGGACAAGGCAAAGCAGTAATAAGTGCCTGATCTGACAGTGGGTGCTGATCTAACAGTGGGTGTCCCTTAATTAAGGAGCTAAATCAGCAGGAACAGAGCTAGGTTTGATTGTCTCCTCAGCCTGAGGGGTTTCAATTATGTGACTTTTGAGACTCCTACAAATGTATCATCCTACATGACCTGTCTTTTCTGTAGCTGCAGGTGTTCTCCCTCTGGGTCGCCCCTCACACCAAATGTCCAGAATTAACACAACTAGGAAGAATTCTAATAATCACAGAAACCTGCCTGTACCACCAAGCTGCACATACCCAACAGGCACCAGTAGGATGCCAAGCCTGAAAACCATCCACTTTATGTAGGAACAGTTAGAAACGCTTGTGGATGATTTAGGAAATGCTTCACCCTATCCTGATCTGGACATTTGAACAGAGGACTTCCCAGTCACAAACACTCCAGAGAACACCCAAACTGTCTGGCTTCCATCACTGCTAACATCACACACAGCCAGGGATACACCCTGGACTGCCCAGGCTCACAGCAGTAGGAATATTGAACATAAAATTTAAATATTACTCTATCCTGTACAACCACAATTAAAAGATGTATTGGGATACTTGGGAAACCCAATTCAGACCAGCCTTGCTCCCAAGTGGAAACAGCACAGGTGACTGATGTTACAGCAAGGACAAGGAATGAGGTGTCATCTCTGACACCAGAGGCTGGGAACAGGGTAGGTACTTCTTTCTGAGAAGTATAAAATGGGATGCTCGAAATGACATCAACCACAGACAAACATTCTTCCAGCAATTATAAATTTTATTGCAGAACTCCCTTCTCAGTTGCCTCAGGCTGTTACAGATACAGCTAAATAGGATAATTTGTCTGTCTCATCTTTAGAGGCATGTATAACACAGTCTAGAGCAAAGGCAGATGTGCCATATTATATAATATCTGTTTTATCTGACAGGTTAATACAGCCAAAACTGTCAAGTCCTCCTCCACACACACATGCACGAAGGGAGGGATATTGCTGATGTTAATCTTTGCTAATAGATCTACAGTACAAATAATTTAAACTGATTCACAGCACTATGGCTAGACATGCCATAGCTACATCTCTGTCACCTTAGGTCTTGAGAAAAGGTCATTGATGTCATGAAAATCCTTGACTTAAGCTGGTGCTGGCTATTTTCAGTTTTAGGAAGCCAAGGGCTGCCTCTTCTCTGCAGTAGTTGTGTACTTGGGTAGAACCATGCAGAGCTGCAAGGGTCTGTGCTACAGACAGTATTTGCTTACCTGGTCATTGTCTGACCTACCTCTGAAATACCAAAAACACTGGGAAGGAAATCAAAGCAGGGAAAAGATAATAAGCCACGGAAATATCTGTGACCTTCTGGAATAATTTATGAAGTCCAGCACACAGGTTAAGATATCTGAGAGTATTTAACTACTGGGAAAATACTCAGATACTTAGAACTGATTGCACTTTTCACTCTTTTCCCTCAAAAGAGCCTGACCAGATTTGGATGCCCAGGATTGCTCAGGTTTAGCTCTGCTCTAAGCAGGTGTGTAGCTCTGCTCACAAAACGAGATGAACTGTACCTATTACTAATTGAATGCTGTTTTCTTTTCCTTTCCCCCCAGAAAATAAAATTTTGCCAGATAAAGTTAACAAAGCCAGAATTCAAGTAAATAGAAATGCACTATATTTCAGATACAAGGACAAAATGTACTTTCCTTTAAAAAAAAATACTGTGTGTGGGGGATAAAAATGAAAAGAAAGCCAGAAGCATGACATGATTCAGAGACAAATAAGCAGCTCTCTATGACTGGGTCATAAAGTAGTGGCAACTGCAGCCTGGTCCACATGCCAGGACCTGGGACACAGCTGATGCTCCTATGCTGGCTTTGGGAGGTGTCCTCTCCACCCAGACCGTGCAGGCAGAGAGATGTTTCAGAGAGCACCACCACTCTGTGTCCTCACTGCTCCACCTCACAGGGTGGTGGTCAGCTGTGAAAACAAAAAACAAGGCCAAACTGGTGTTGGAAGGTCCAGGCTTTGGGCTATGAACCTATGGTAGATTTGAGTGCCACATGAGGCTCTGTGTCCTCCAGCACTGGAGTTCTTGGGACCATGATGGCTGTTTTGCCATTCCTCTTTTCCATTTCTCCAGCACTGTGCTAGACCAGTTTTCTCCTATGGAAGAAAAGGGAAAAACAAGGAAATATTCCCTTTGAATTTTTCTAAACCTTTCCAAAATCTTTAAGTTTAATTCCCTGCTGCACAAAAACTGTATATTTATAAACTTCAGTCCTAAAGTCCTTTTGATAGGTGTTCTTTATGCTGCAACAAAAGCAGTTGTGTCATGTAGTTAAACAGAGAACAACCAAAAAGTAGCTGATAATGCTGCAGAAGAAAAAAAAAAACAACCTTATAATCATCTGTAAACAGTAGATCAGGAGCTGAGGCTGAAACAGTGCAAATATCCAAGGGAAGGAGAGGTGAGATTCCTGCCTGGAGTGAGACAACTCATTTGCAGCAGTACCATGAGGAAGGCTGTGGCCAGCGGGCCTTTCAGAGATCCGTATTTCTCAGGACCAGGTTATGACACACTTCTGCAGTGCTCTACAAAGAGTACTCACACTTCCTCACTAACTTTCACCAAACGGTCTGGGGTCTGTTGTGCTGCATTTTACACCCTGGTAAACCCGAGGAGGGGGAAATGGTTGGTGGCACTCTTCCAGTTAGTTTTGCTGTAAACAACGTTCTGAGAGTCAGTTGAGTGAGAGTTAATAGTTCCTATTCATGTGTTGCACAAAGTATAGGGTCCCCCAGCAGACACGGGGAGCTCGGGGACAGGTATCAGCCCTGCCTCTTCACAGCACACCGGGGAGTGCATCTGTACACTTCCATGGTGTTGCAGTGGGGTCTCTGCAACCTTCCCTGCGAGACAGCCTTGGCCCGTGGAAGAATCAAGGAGACGATATTTGATAGATGTTTTCAGGTTTTATTCCCCCTGGCCACACATGGCCGGAGCCTGGCAGGGACTCCGACAGCGACCTGCCCCCAGAACAAGGCTGAAACAATCCCCCCCCGGGACCCCGTGAACACTCCCTTAAGTACAGGATTCCCACGGGCTACATTCAAACTGACCAATGGGGGACAGGATTGGGGGTACACATGCCCAGGAAACAGGGAGAGAGAAACGCCGTGCCCCACGCATCCACTCATGCCCATCCCCCCCACGGGGCTCACCTCTTCACCATGGCTCCCACCAGGTTTCCAGAAGGACACAATTGCCACTGGTCCAAACCAGGTCTGCCAGCAGTGCCTCTCAGCGAGAACAGGCAAGAACAGTCAGTCAGAGCAGTGATGGTTCTGTAGTTGATACAAAAATCAAAAGACACGGAAGAATAATTTCCAGATGGGATCTTCAAAGGATCCTAAGGGGGTTAGGATTCAAATCAATAGTGGGTTGGAGTTACTTTGAAAATCACAGTCTTAATCACCGAGGTACTGCTGTGAGAAATCAGCACTGTGCTGTTGAGTAAAAGATCATTTTACCACAGTCTTTTTTCACAGTAGAATTATCCTGCACTGACAGTGATTAATAATCAAGAGCTAGTCATTAAGCTTGTATTTACAGAAAACACACAGATGAAAACGATGACTAAGGAAATGGTGCTACAAACTGACCCTTCTCACTTCAAAGAATGTGAAAGGTGCAGCAGACTTTGCACTCACTCCAAGATAAATATCTAATTACACTTATCTGCTCACCCTGAAAGCTGTAATTGCATATCTAAGAAGTGACAAAACTAGCAACTACCCTTCTTGAGGGTTTCTATAGGAAAGAGTTACATTTACCTCACAGAAAAGTGAGGAAATGCTGTCTCTGTTTTCCCTGTCAGTCTTTCAGGGCTCATTCTTTACTGAGAAACAGAGAACGACTTTGTAAAAGACATCAACAAGACATAGAAACAGTCTGTTTATTTGGGCCAATTCTAACACTTCTGCAAGACAAGGTAGATCCTCCTCCCACCCTGTCATATTAGAGACACCCTCCTAATCTTTCTCCTGTGGGGTCCCAGCCCCAGAGTCAGCCTGAGGAAGCAGGTTTGCATATGTTTCTGCATGGGATAGTGCAGCTTCGGGTCGTAGTTGCCAGTGTGGTCTATGGTTTTGTGGAAAAACCTACTGGCTCACCCAGCCAGGCAAGGAATCACTGTTGTGTGCTACAGCAAGGAGCAGGATAGAGAAGGAAAGGAGAGGAGACACACACAGCTACTAAATTCTCCCAACTCTCCCATCAGTTCAGAGGATAACACGTGGGCATGATGCCAGTCTTCCTCAGCCGTGCAACAAGAACATACTGCATGTCAGAGCCAGGGAAGTCTATGGGGTGAAACCTATGTCTTTGCATATCTGGGGATGAAAATGCAAGTTCACAGTGCAGGTGTGACAAGGACTCATCTCATGTGTGTTGAGATAAATTGCTGCCAAATCTCAGGCCGCCAAAAGCAGTGGTAGGTATCTATTTGAAGTCATGGATTATGCTGGGATTGCTGGGCAGCCTACTCCGTGTCAAGAGTAAGTAAACCATTGATCTGATAAGCTTTGTATTACCTTTGTAAAACTTGAATCAGGCCCTGGGGTGTTTTCTTATGTTAATGTGTTTAAGATTAATAAACCTAGATGTGGTGTATACTGTTCATAGATTTGGGGGGAAAATCCTATGTTTGCCAGGAAAGATAGATGAAACAGATACTTTGTGAAACAAATATTTTATAAAAGAAATAACAATAAAATAAAAATTAAGAATTTGTGTCTTAAAGGACTAATGTATCTTAGCATTTATACTGGAATGACTCTGAGGTCTCCAATGTTTCATTTCCCTTGCCTTTGAGCAACGTGATTAATTTAAATAGACAAAGAACCAAATGGTAAATCACAGTTCCTTTGAAGTTTAGAGCTAAGTCTGCTGAATCAGTATTAAGCTGTTCCTGCATTTCAATTAACTCTTTGAGAAACCACAGCTTCATGGAGACCTTCTGTAATTACTGATGTGAATGAGTGGAATTCCAGAGGTGATGAAGACCTTTCAGTTAATTGATTTTGAGGCTCCAGCTAGACAAGCCATGAAAAAAAAGTGAACACAGCCCTGAAAGTGGTGATAAGTAGCTTAATCTTCAAGGCTTTTTGGTTTTATTTTTTTTTTAAAGCAGTGAATAAGAATGTTTATTCTCAGAGTTCTTTTGAGAACCAGCTTCTGTAGTTGAAACAAATGTGTTAGTAGTTAAAAATAAAATCAATTACCTCAGCAGCCTCCTCTAGAGGCAATCCTAAACCAGTGCTGACCTGAGTCTTTTTATTTGCAGATTTTTAATTATATGAAGACTGTCTCTTCCTTATTCTGCCATCAGTGTAATGGAAC
>VYZQ01048614.1:22285-58393 GCA_013400655.1 Mystacornis crossleyi | reverse complement strand
TTAGCTGTATATTCTAAATTTGTTCCCCTTGATTTTTCTTCAGACAGTGAGGAGGGATAGGCACTTTAAAGATGACCAGCATGAGCAGATACATTTTGGTAAGGTATCTTAAAACCACTTTCTGGAAGTGCCCATTTCTCTCCTTTACCTACAAAGAGCCAATGTAAGTAGCTGTCCTTGTACTTCCACAAGCAAACAGGAAGAGATGCACCAGCCTTTATCTCTTTCTTTCCTCTCTGCCCTCCAGCTCATGTTTTTGGGCCATATGAGAACCTCCTAGGGCCATAACTGGGGTGGGGGGAAGGAAATAGAATTTTAGCCTGAATCCCTTCTGTAAACCACATCACTGGGCCAACCGCTGCCAGCATCAGAGAGGGGAGAGCACACAGGAAGGAAGGAGTGACCAATTCCAGAGGAACAACTCAGACCTTAATGCTCAGCAGATATTGCAGCAAAGTGGAATCTCGTGGTGACTACAGGGAATTTTACTGACATTATCAATTATTCCTTATCACAAGATGATTAGCACAACTGTACTATTTTATTTATGTCCACGTGTGATGTTTGTCTTTCGCAAATGAGACTCTGGGCTGAGAAACTCCAGTCACACTTGGCACGTGTGAGCCTGACTGCTCGGGGTGCCATGGCGAGGGGGTTGGTTGTCACCAGAACAGTGTCTACAGCAGTGAAAATAAACAACGATTATCGCATCTTCTGCAGTTTGGTTCCAACACATGCACAGTGGATTTATTCAGCGCCAGCCTACATTCACATCTTCATTTTGCAGAAAACTTTTCTGCAGCTCATCCTAAACACACCTCTATCCTTCTGAATCAAACAACATTTTTCAGATGTTCAGAGGCAAGAATTACACATACCTTGGAAACCTCAAGTGTTTATTGATCTCGAATTTAACAATTCTGGGTTTAAAGGTTTCATTTGGAGTTTACTGAGTGTTAAATTCATTTTGAAGTGCATTTTCACAAAAAATACTCCTTTAAACATCTGCCCTCTTATCTCAATTGTAATCAAAAGGGTTTTGGATCAGTATTCTCTAAGTATGCAAACAAGCTGATGGGTGGGATTTTGTCTGTTTACAACATGCCGTTACAATCCTGCATTTGTGAGTCAGCTGTGACATTCTGCAATTGATCCCGGGGCAGAAGTTTAAAAGGGCTGTTATTGTTTGCACTGTTGAACAAATATTCTAAGACACTTGAAATCCCAAAATCTCATCTGTGCGTTCCAGTGCAGTGTATACTGAACAATTGTGCCAACCCTGCCGTATCCCATGTGAATAGCAAGGAGACAATTTTTCATCTATCAGGGTAGAAATCTGGATCCACAAAAATTAAAATCATCCCGAGATGCAGTACTGTGTTGAGGGCTATTGGGCAGTGCCAGGATGCCATCAAGCCTGAGGCCTCTGACATTTGCAGGCTTTTCAGTGCCACAGAGGTATACAGAGCCCAAGGGCCTGGTCAACCTGCCCATTTCCGTGAGAGTTCAGAAAACCAAATCTGAGATAAGAGCAAATAACAGAAACAAGTGAGAGGGCAAAGCTGAGCTCCAAACACATCACAGCAAGTTTGAATGCAAACACTCAGACTGCTCTGAAGAAGCTGCTTTAGTGCTCTGGAACAGCTGTCTTGTATTTTACAATGTCCTTTTGCAAATATGGGGAAATGCTCTCTTCTGACATCTGTTTGACAAGTTTGAGAGAGATTATCAGCAACAGCTGGTGAGAGCAGTGTGCAGCTGAGGACAGAAAGCAAAAAGATGCCTTTTGCAATTTTTGAAGACTATTTTGGAATGATCCAGACAATGTGAAACTGAGATACACTGGCTTCTTTCCTCTCTTACTCAGAGTGAGGGGTACCCAGTTTCTGTTTTCCTTTTATTCTGCAGTTTCAGACAGATACCCATATTTATATGTCTCTCCAAGTAAACATTCACAGCTCTCACTAAAGGACTAGAAAAATATTCTGTTTTCAAGTAGAACTACTGCTAAACTAAAAACACAAGAGAGGGTAAGTCCCAAAAGGCTGATACTTTATGGCTCAGTCGTGAAGTAAATCTCATAAAATACAAAGGGTGTTGAAAGATTAGGCGATATTTCCTGTCATAGTGTGGTTCTCTCCTGAGGTAACCTTTACAATATCATCCACTTTTTGCATAAAATAGTAAAATGTATTTACATCTATTTCTGCATTCACTTTTAAGCACAGTTCTTCATTAAGAGCTTTTCTTCAATCTAACAAAGTCTCTCCAACTTCTAACCTCTAGACCACCACTTCTACCCTTAGCCACCTCTAACTTCCAAATAACCATGCAATCTATGAAATCAGTATTTTGATGGGGGCTTGAGGTGTGTGTGTTTGTGCTCAGTTTGGTAACTGAAAAAAAGAAACAGTGTTATTCATGTATTGTACTAAAGGGAAGGGAGAATTTTGAGTGATCAAGGTCCTTCAGTGCAGGGCATCTGTGAAACTCATATGAGATGAGCTGTTCTCCAAGACATACCAGTAACTTTAACATAAAAGTTGTAGTATACATACTATGTGTATACATGGCAATAGAAACAGTTCATCATTTATAATAACATCTCCTCCCTGCAATTAAGGAGGAATTCAGCTGAACTTTCAGACTTCCATTTTTTTCTCTCTCATCAAAATAACTTAATCCAACTGAATAACTGAATTTCCCATGCTGCTTCTCATTCCTGTAACCAGAGGATTTGGGGCTTTCTTCGACTTTTTTGGTTTGGGTTGCGTTTTTTGTTTGTTTATTTTTCTTTGTCCTTTTTTCCCCCAGTAAGTCTCCTTTAAAGCAAATATAAACCACACACACATAAAAAGATTTAAAAGTATTTCTTAAATTAAAAACTTGCCTTCTCCAGTGATTTTTTTCCTCCATAACTCATATCTTCAAAATGTTATTATTCTTGTTTTGCTGTGAGATTTCAAAGCTATGGGGATTGAACAAGTAAGGAAAGTAATGCCACATGAGCTGACAGTTCTGCATGCAGACACAAACACTAAAGCTAAACTTTAGTATATACACATTTCTGAGATAGTGTTTCTATTAAATTGTCTATTTGTTTATTGAGAGGGTGGACTTACATCTAAGTATCATGGGGAGTTTTTAAATATATAACATATGTATAACAATCCCTGTTTATTTCATCATCTCTATGGCTGTCATTTAGGAAAGACAGAGTTCAGAGGCACCGTAAACACCCCACTGCAGGGCACAGCTCATTTCTGTCTGATATGAGCAAGCAGGAGACAGTGTGAGGTTTTAAATACACTGTCTTTAAAAGACACCTACTACAGGTGCCTACTTCATGAGAGATAAGAGATTTGGGGTTTCTTTCATCCTTCTGGGAGGTAGGATTTAGTGTACACTAACAGAGTGCTAAGATTATAGCTACACCTTAAAAGTGCTGTGTTCTTGTTAAAAAGGAACTGCTAGATCCCAAACGTTTCCTGCTTTGCTGATTATAAAAAGCCCGTGCTGTCCCTAGTAGTTTTAGAATGAATGGGCAGCATTCAGCATCGCAGCAGATGTGATGTTTGGGAAAAAGTGGTGCAGAGGATGAACAAACAGGCCATATAATGTTTAATTTTGTCACAGCTTGAGACCTTCCATGCTCAAGTAAATCCTTGGTCTTCCGACTGCTTTTCCTTATGTAGCATAATCCTGTTTTAGTATTCTCTGCTGCTCAGCATTTTAAGTTGCCTTTCATAAAACTTGCATATTAAGAATTCATAGGCAATTCTACTCATGAAAAATTATTCCTTTTTAAGAAGAGGGCAAAGGCAACATTGGTTGCTGGCTGTGAGAAAGATGTCCATTAAAATAAAGCAGTCCTACTGCAAAACTGCTTTTTAAATTAAAACCAATTCTTTCAAACTTGCCAGAATTGCGAGTTTGATGACTGAGACCTAAAACAAGAAAAAAGAAGGATAATCAGAGCTTAAGGGGTCCAGTGACAACATATAGCAAAGACAGAGGGTGACTGATTAATGGAAGAAGCTAACAAGCAAGCCTGTCTTTTTTACCTTCCTATTTTACTACTAGTTAATTAGATCCTCAAGACATAAAGCTGAGAGAGCTGAGGCATGGGAAGTCTAAGCAGGAGCCATGCTGGTGCGAGCATCCCAGTGTGATACAGAAGTTAGCGGCTGCAGGCTCCAGGGTAACTTGGGAGAGGCTGGGGATGGACAGGGAGTGAGGGCAGGTGGCTGAGCCTCAGGACTTGATACCTGAGTACAGTAAATCCATGAGGAAAGGGAGAGTTTATCACCAACTACCCTTAGGAGTCCCTCATCTGAAAAAAGAGGACATCACTACTGCTGAATTTTGGGATTATACAATAATTCTCTAAATTTAAATTTTATTCACATTGCTAAAAAACGTAATTGCTATTGCTATCCTGCTAGCAGAGGATGAGGTAAAATTGCTCATGAAGCAAGCACAGTCCTATCTGCCCTGAAAAGAAAACAAACTATTCCTGCTTGCTTGTATAGGCTTCTCTGAATCTTCTCACCACCAGGCCAAGTTGTTTCTCTCACTGATCCCTTCTCTCTGCACAAGAATTTCTCATCTCCATCCAGACAGGTCTGAGACAGGTCCAGCTGGTCACTGCTCTTCTGGCGACCATGGAGCACCAATTTTGTTTCATTTTAGATCAACAAGGGATCTGTGAGTTAAAAAAAAGTGACTGGCACTGAATTTTGCTCCCCCATTTCTGCATTCATTTTGTGTGCTTGCAGAGGGGGCAGGCAAGATGCATACACCTTCCATTACATTTATACAGAGACATACACACAGAGTCATACCTAAACTTGACTCCTCTTTATGGGCAGACAGCCTCATTCTGTACTATTACACAATTTAAACTATTCATTAATCATTATTATAATTATTTATTAATTGTGAAATCTGTTTCCAGCCTTACATAGGCAGAGATTTGCCAGTCAAAAAACCCCTGGAACTTTATTCACTTGTTATTGCTAGCTGGATCCGTATGTGCTTTTGCATGAAGTGATGAAGTGGTAAAAGCAAAACACACTCTTTTATTCCTATTTATAGTTATTCTTTCCTATTTCCCACATATTAATATGAAATTAATATTTCACAGGAGAATGTGTAGTTTATTCTCTGCTAGACACCATTATTGCTTTGCTAACTTTTTACTATATGGTTTTCTAAACTTAAAACCTACAAAGATAAATGTTCATTTCATAACTTGGAATTCATATGAAATATTCTGTATAAATACTGAACAACAACAACAAAAATAAGCTGTTCTGCATGTTATGGAACAATACAAAAAACTTTAATAATGCAAAATAAGATGTATATTCTTTTATTCATGGCTGTACAATGAACAGGCATTTTATAGTGGAGATTTCATTCCATTTTTGCAGACAATAAATGCTTGGGAATTTTAAGCAAGACTTGCCAATGTGACTATTTTAACTGCAGAAATAATTAGAGAAAAGAGGTAAAATACTGAGAACAAATGCTTTTGTAAAAAACCCAGTCACTACTGAAGTTGATGGGAAGCCAAGACACTACTAAATGGCACTGAAGAGGTGTTGTGAAATCATAGAATTAATTTGTTACCAAATTATTGCCACTGGAAACCAGATATTAAGGCAGAAAACAAAGGGTTATGTCAGGAGGAGTTGAGGATTTCGTTGAGAAGTGTTTTGCAAGATCCAAGAAAAGAAGTGAGCCCTGATGGAAACACTTAATTTTCCTTTTGAGTATTCTCAACCATGGCAGACAATTTTCCCGATATTCGTGAAGGAATAGATATTTCAGCAGCAGGAAAGTAATTTCTTGTAAAAGATTTCTCTGCNTTTTAGATCAACAAGGGATCTGTGAGTTAAAAAAAAGTGACTGGCACTGAATTTTGCTCCCCCATTTCTGCATTCATTTTGTGTGCTTGCAGAGGGGGCAGGCAAGATGCATACACCTTCCATTACATTTATACAGAGACATACACACAGAGTCATACCTAAACTTGACTCCTCTTTATGGGNTACCAAATTATTGCCACTGGAAACCAGATATTAAGGCAGAAAACAAAGGGTTATGTCAGGAGGAGTTGAGGATTTCGTTGAGAAGTGTTTTGCAAGATCCAAGAAAAGAAGTGAGCCCTGATGGAAACACTTAATTTTCCTTTTGAGTATTCTCAACCATGGCAGACAATTTTCCCGATATTCGTGAAGGAATAGATATTTCAGCAGCAGGAAAGTAATTTCTTGTAAAAGATTTCTCTGCTTTGTAAGACCAAAATCAGAAGACAGAATTCTACAAACAAATCACTGGAAAAGCCTATAGGTATATAGAGATATAAAAAACAAATTTATCAAGAAATATTAGTGATAAAGATTAATGTCTTGATCGAAGTTCAAAGGATTTTTATGATTTTAGCTACTTCTAAGCAATTGATTTTCCAAGATTCAGTGCTTGATCAAACAGAAAAATATTTAATATCATATAATAACTGTGTGTTTAAGAGAATCTAGACTCAGGTTATGTTTCAGGTGTAAGCATCTAATTTCAGTCATGAAAAAGGTTGCTTATATTGTTGACAGGTGGCCAGGACTCCCTGGCCCCAGGCACGGGGGTGAAGGGCAGGGCCCAGGTGGTGCTTCCTCAGTCTCGCTGGTGAAGGGGAAACGCATGAGAAGGAGCAGATGGTCCTGCAAATCAATACCCAGTTGTGCAACTGGTGTCATCAAATGGGATTTGGCTCTTAAAAAACACAGGATCGTTTTTGAGGATTGAGGACTCCTAGGGAGAGATGGAATACACCTGACAAAGCCAGGCAAGAGAGTGTTTGCTCACATGCTGACCCACCTGGTGAGGTGAGCTTTAACCTAGAAATTGTGAGGGATGGAAATAACAAACTGTGGGAGACAGCACTGAACAGGATAGAAAGCAAAGAGTGCAGGGTGGCAGGAATGAGACACACCTCAGAATCAATTAGAAATGTAAAAAGACATCAACTTTAAGAGTATACAAAGACCTGCAACCCATGGAAGAAGCAGGAGAAACTAGAGCTCTGCATGGAGTCACAAAAATATTGGAATAACTGAGACATGGTGGAACAGCTTGCACAGCTGGAGGGAGCAACAAGATGGAGCAAGCTCTTCAGAAAACATGGGCAGGGACAACAAGGAGAAGGGGTTTCCCACTGTGTAAAGGTTCATCTTGGATTTATGGAGCTCTTCTATGGGATGAATGTCCAGCTGGTGGACAGCCTGTGAGTCAGGAACAGAGGCTGTGAAGGCAGACACTGTGATGGGTTGTTGTTACAAACCCCCTGGTTATGGTGAAGAAATGGACAGAGATTTCTTTAAACTTAAGGGTGTTTCTGGTCACACACCCTGGTTCTCATGGGGAACTTGACCCAACACCTGCTGGATGGGTGGCTATGGAACACAACCAGTCAGTGAGGTTTCTGGGCATTCTCAGAGGTAACTTCTCAAAACAGGTAGTGGATGGGACTGACCAGGTCTCCCAGACATCTGTTCTTGGTCAAAGTGTTCAGGGAAGACCATCAAGCAGCAACAGAGCTTTCACTGAGAGATTGATTCAATGTTCATTCTGGGAGGGTTCCAAGACCAGACTGGACAAAACCCAGAGTAATCTGGTCTGACTCTACAGCTAACCCTGCTTGGAGCAGGAAATTAAACTAAGACTTCCTGAGGTCTCTTCCCACCTGAATTGTTCTATGATCCTATAATTTGCTGAAAAACAGCTTGCACTTTAATGATCCCTCGATCATTAAAGCCAGTTCACAAAAATCCCAGTTCACTCAGCCAAAACAAATACCATCTGTTTACCAAAGAGGTGAAGCTGACAGAAATAAGGGTCATAGTTTCAGGTTTCTACGCCATGACAACCTGGGTCAAATGCACAGTAAAACAGTGAGATACATCAGTCAATTGGCATATGATGACATACGTACAAGGAAGAAACCATTGTTTAACAGTTTACAGATGTCATGAAATAATTCACTTGAAGAAACATAGAGTAAACACCCTTACTGGGTATGACTAAAAATCTATATTAGTCTTACAAAAGTTAAAACATCAATGAATTAAGTATTTTTGTATAAGATCTGCTAGTAATAAAGTTGTGTGTAACTTTGACTCTATTTATAAATGCAGTTCTTTAATTTTTGGGAGAGATGACTGATAATATAAGTCGAACAATAAATTCTTTTAACATTCATATTTGCCAGCATGAGTATAAAAGAATTTTCTGAGAATCTTTTCTTTATTTTACTTTGAAATGTATTGAGGAACTTGAAAAAATTTAGTTCTGCTTGTGCCAATTCACATCCAGTTCTGAACTATGTCTTCTTTCCCTCTGAATTTTGTCTCAGCCCTTTGAATAAAGCTTTGCCACTTTAGATGTATTTTTATGGGAATTCATAAGCAGTCATTTGCTTTCACTTGGAAATCCTCATCAGTCTGTCTGTAAAGGAATACTCACAAGGATGACATGATGTGAATGGAAACCAGGCAATCAGAAATGAGGACTGAATATTTGTGTGCAGTAGATCGTCCTTGCACTCCCGATGGCTCTGACACATCTGAGTCCCCCTTTGCTGAGGGTGCCCTCTGCCCCTCCCCAGCTGATGCGGTGCTACAGTGCACAGGCTGAGACTGTCACAGCACTATGATCTTTACACAATTCTGACTTCTCATCAGCTCATACAGCAGGGCCACTGACTGAGAAAATTTAGAAACAGGCCATTTTCTTGGGAGGAAGTGTACATAATTTCCTTAGGATTTTAGGTTTTGGATGGTTTTCCTTTCTATATGGTGCTTTGCTTTGGCCAACGCCATACTGTTCTCACGAGGGTATAATTTTACCAGCAGTACTGAACTAGCCCTCTCTAGTAAGACAAGAGCCTTTATAGTCAAAGAAAAAGTCACTGGAAATCTGGCATATATTCAGAGGTTTAAATGAAAAAAAAAAAAAATGTTTGCCAAAACACTCAGGAAGTGAATTCCACGCAACCTCACAAGAAGAAACCATCAAAATCAAACCATCTGAACTAAAATAATGCACCATATATACCTTCATTTTATTTGTCATTTTTGTTCTCTGGCTTATGGACAAACACAGCTGTTTAGCTGAGATGCTAAATAAAAGACAGCTTTGTTATAACTAAATACATCCCAGATGGGAGTGTCTCCTTGCAGTAAATCACACACTTAGTGCATGGTTTTGAAAAGGCTTCTTTTAGAGATCCTGTTCTTTCAGAAGGGTTCCTCTCTGGGCTGTAGGGCAACAACCTGCCTCCCTCAAAATACCAGTACATCTACAGCCTTGTTACTGCAGCCCAACAAGTGTTAAAACTGTGTGTGGTAGGGAATGCTGCTCAGCTGCACTACAGAGTGAATTTGTCTATCTACTCTGAAAATCATAGCAGAGAAAAAATTTGGAAAATTCCATTTAATTAAAACAGAGCTAAAAGAATAATTATTTTAATCTTTAACAAAGTAATGCAAATCTGGAACATTAAGAAACTTTCTGAACCAGGTAATACTTAAAATAAAGAAGTTGGCAAATTCATCCCAATAAACTTTCAGTTTCTACTGAACATGTATCTACTTTTCTGGAAAATTAATATGTGCCTTCTTGGAAGAATTGCCTGCCTGAACAGTATACAGCTCTCAGCACGGTAAGAAGATGCAAGTTGGAGAAGCAAAAATACTTATAAGGCATAAAGGGAGGAATCACCACTAGGTGGCAAAATGGTGTTTTCAATGTGATAACATCGGGCTCCAGGTTCATTGATGCGGTTTTCAGAAACTTGTTTGCCCAAGCAAGGGTGGTTAGATATAAATAGTGCATTGTAATGCCGCAGCGTGTTTCAGTTTGCTGGAAAACAACCATCGCTTTGCAGCTGGAAAACAACCATCGGTTTGTAGCCTGACTTCCACTGCTGCTCATAGGATTTCTCCTGCTGTGTAGTCAGTCTGTGGCAGAAGCCAGTAGTCAGTACCTGCTCATTTGCAAGCCCAATTTCCAGTTTTATTTCCATCTGACATACCAAGTTTGATGAGACAGCTAATCACTCACAGCACAGCCTTGCAGACTGCAGAATTTTCTTGCATTTCGTCTTGTCTGGTACACTAAAGGATAGTCTGACCTCATTAGAATCATGCGAGTATGAAACAGGTGGGATGCAGAGTCAGTTTCCATTTAAAGTAAAGCCTCGGTAACATTTTAAAGATGCTGTGAAATAAAATATAAAAAGTTTTGGTACTACCAGATAGATAACACAGATTTCCTCTGCCAGCTGGGATGGGATGTGATGCTCTGAGCTGCTGACCTCACCTCCATGGGCTCTGAGCATCCATCAGTCCACGGAAACAGGCCTGTAATGGTGCAAACAGTGCAAACACTGCACTGCAGGAAAGGGATAAAACCACTGCAGTTAATATCTAATCCAAAACGCAAATGGAAATAGGCATTGTGGGACATCCATGAATACACATCCTTGTGTAAGGCCACAGGACTCATCACTGCCCCTTACTCTTTTCTCTTGGCTTTCAGTTGCCGTGGTGATGGAATAACTTTTTCTCTGCAGCCTGTTGTCCAGCCAACACTAAATCTGTTCCCACCTCATCCTTTACAGCATGCCCTGTCCACTTCACATTTGTCTGTTCTCTTCTTTTCAGTCTGTATTGGTGTTGAACCACTCCTTTGTCTGTTCCACAAACGAAATTTGCCCTTATTAACCTGCCTTGGCTGCAGAGCACCTGGCTCCCCAAAGAAATACTGGATTTAACAGACTGCAGAGAAACAGCAAAGGGAAAACTGTACTACAACTGTTGCAAATCAAACAGAGGCTAAGCACGGCTTGCTTTGCCTCTGAACCTTTTTTCATTCCCCAAGAAGTTAATATTTAAAGTAAACAACGGAATTTGAGTGTGTTCCAGCATAGGACATTCCCCGGCTGTCAGTGAGCCAGCGACGTGCAGCAGGTGGGACCAACTCGGCCCAGTCTTAAAGGCAACTTCAGCCTCAGACAGTAAAAACCCAGCATCTTGTCTAAATGATTTCCATCCTGCTGTACCCTGTCAAATCAACACAGTGTGTTCAAATGAGGAAATAAAATGAATAATATGCTTTAAGAACAGTGTGGTCTCAAAGGGCATCCCACAGACACCCCCAGCTCTGCGTTGAAGCCTTCAGATGGACTGCTGGTCATCCCTATGTACAGTCACCCAGGGTCACATCTCACACGTGGTTCATGAAGTCATGAAATTAGGTTATTAATGGATGGACAAAGGTAAATTCTAAAAACCAGGAATATGAAATCAACATGAACTGGCAGAGAAATGGAAAAAAACCAAATCTCAAAATACTTCCCTATATCTACTGATTTAAATTTGCTGTTGGAAGATCATAATTTTTCAAATTCTCACAAAGGTATCATGATTATACGTTATCTGACTTCTGTGACTTTGATTTATACTACAAGTCTCTCACAATTAACTTTTTAATTAATATTTGACTATAATTATAGTCTTCAGAGGAAAATTCTATTTCCAATAGAAAATAGATTCTATTTGGGAGGCGTAACAGTCTATTGGGCTGAGGCTGTATGTTCTCTTACTGTCTAGCATGTATGATACACTGTGCTTATTATAATTTGAGGTAAATCCTCATTCAGAGACCATTTTCACAGAATCAGAATGGTTTGGGTTAAAATGGATCTTAAAGACCATCTAGTTTCAAACCTTCTGCCATGGGCAAAGTCACCTTCCATTAGACCAGGTTGCTCAGAGCCCCATCCAACCTGGCCTTTAACAGTTCCAGGAATGGGGCAGCCACAGCTTTTCTGGGCAAAACATTCTGAACAAAACATTAATGGATCCAAAAGTAACACTGAACAAGTTTTTTCTGTTCTGTTTTTCTCTTTTTTTCCTTATATTTTCAGATTTAACTCCAAAGCTCAAATGTACATTTGTACAGAAGAGAAACAAGAACCATGTTTGGTCTTGGGAAAAAAAAGTCAGAGGAGAGGACCCAGATGAGTAACATTCAGCTTCTGGCTTGATAAATGCACATAATTTCTGCAGAAATACAATCAGTATTATAGAGTTCACAGTTAATATACACCCAAAACCCTTTCCAAGAAGATCAAGAGAGGTTCCATGATTGTGTCAGGTGGCTAAATTATTTTCATTAGATCTGCCACACTTGTCAGTATGTTTAGGCCAGTATGTTTGTGAGAAACAGCCCAAACATTGATAAAGTCAACAAGTCCCAGGCAGGTCAGTTCCCTCTCAGGAACAAAGGGACTGGTGTTATTTGCAGAGTACTCTCATTACAGAAAATCAGGGGAATGAGAGGAGAGTAAAGACTGCACTGGCAGATGCAGAGCTGAATCAGTCAATATTATTGCACATAATTCATCTAAAAAATCCCATTTGTAATCTAAAACAACTAAAGAACTTCTTAATTAGGACATGCTAATGGCAAGTCTGTTCTCTCTTGAGTGGGCATACTGAATAAAAACCTGTTTTCTAAAAATGCCTGGAACATAAATGTTTGAATGAAATAAAATACTGACCTAACTAAAAATAATACTTACCACCTTACATTTTAGCCTAATAATTTTTGATTCCTGTAATCCAGTCAGGTGATATCTTTCCAAAGGCTGAAAATGCAAGTTTCATTCATCTGACCTGACATCACCTGACCTTTTGGTGCCAGAAGAACATATGTGCATTACACGGAAATTATGTTAATAACAAAAAGCAGTGGTGCATTCTGGGCACTTCAGTGTCTCCTGTAATGCATCATGATTATCACTAGGTGATTTTAGAAGTTGTCTGAGTTTTAGCCCTCTGTCAGAGCAGGTCTACAGGACCCAGATCTGATTTAGCTGCCCGTGGTCACCAGAACCTCAGAGGTTAAAAGGTTCCAACTCTTGCGGCCAAAACTGGAGCTGTCTGGATGAAAGCAGCCATAGGCAGGTTTTGTGAACAAACAAAGCTGGTCAAAGAGTAAGAAAGAATCTTGAAATCACAAATCCAGTATGTGGTGGAACTGAAGCCAGGAATAACTAGTTAACAGCAGCTTAAAAGCTTCCCCTTTAGGCTGTGGTGCATTTTGTACGTGCCACAGTGCATCCCACTTCAGCACAGTAATGGACAACTTGGTTGCCCTTCAAACAGCACATCTATCAGTTCAGACTTTACATGTTTCTGAAAGTGACTCATAGTCTGAATTATCACAACAAATCATTTTAATAGATATACTCGTGTTAATAACTGAATGCGTATAGCTAATGTAACATGGTGTGTGAAGACAAAATACTGCTCCTTAGTGTTTTATTAAACAGTTGAATGCTTTCAAAAATTGGAATGTCAGACTGTGTCCTATTGCACCATTCCATAGTTATTTTGAATTGAGCACTCCAACAGGAGTGAGTATTTATTCATTTAAAATAAGTCAATTTTATACTTAGACACATCACAGGCTCAGCATTTTTTACAAAACTGATGGGAAACACAAGCTCTGGCAGCTGTTGGTTTGTCCAGAACACCAAGGTCATGTGCAGAACCTGCTGCTGATCCTGTCAGTTTACTGTAAACCCAACACACCTTTTAGGCCACACCTTGTCAGCGTGGTGTCTGTGAAGGTGATTTATCTGCAGCCTGTTACAATGTGATGTTCGGATTCCTCGTCCCTGTGGCTGAAGGGGAACACTACCAGAAGAACTAATGTTAACTCTGATACTTGGGATGAAAACTATCAGAAGAATTTGGTCTATTCACACTCTTCTGCACTAATTAGAATTGCTTTGAGCAATTTTTTTTTTTTTTTTTCTATTAGAGGTTGACAAATGTGGTTTGTTTGACCAAGCTATTTCACAGAATCACAGAATTAACAAGGTTGGAAAAGATCTTTGAGATCATGAAGTCCAACCTATGCTAACACCACCTTAGCAACTAAACCTGAGTGCCACATCCAGCCTTTTTTTAAACACCTCCAGGGACGATGACTCCACCACCTCCTTGGGCAGCAGAGGAAGTCAGTGACCTGTAAGTATAATGCATGAGAAAGGAAAGTCCAGCAGTCCCTAATATCCCACTCTGCTGTCAGTAGCATTTCAAACTAGGTGCCTCACACATTTGGTACAAACATACAAATATAATAGAAACTTTAAAATATCCACAGCCTGATACAATCAGGGTTCTTGAATGTATTTTATTTCCATAGTTTGCCTTTGGAGTTGATACTCCCTGAACTCACAGACCTGTGTATTCACACGCGTCATACCAAGCCCCAGCACCCGGTCCCTGGTCACCCTGCAGCTGCGGTCCGTACATTGCCACGGCTCTGGTGCAGACCTGCAGAGCTCACACAGCCTCGCATGCGGAGTCTGGGGATTGGATCACGCCTGCTGCTCCCAGCCCTGGCAGCTAATGCCGTTCTTAGGGCTGAAAACAAGGGCCTGAGTCAGCCACTCCAGCTGTATTAACAGTCTTCATGCTATTTCAGATGAGCAGTGAGGTTCAACCAGCACTCCACTCATTTCTCTGAGATCTCCTTGTCCTCCCTGTAGGACCATGAGATTGAACAATGCACCCACAACAAAATAAACACTCTGTTGCTAATTTAAAAGATGTATCTATATGAGCACCTAGTTCACAGAAAAGAAAGTATTCTCTAGACTGTAAAGCTGCAACATTTCTTTGGGCCTGCTGTCAAGATCATCTATTTGAACTAGCGTCAGCCACTATTCGAAGCTACACAATATGCTGTTTGTTTACTGTGTGCTATAAATAAGAATGCACAAAAGAAGAAAAGATGCAATTGTGTTTCATCTTGGACAGTTAAATGGAGCAATTATTTCTGTTTTCAGATTTCTCTTTACACTTTTTAAATAATGGAATTATTTTTTCAAAGCTTTTCATCAAAATACATAGTTTCAAAATCACAGCTGGTATAAATAAGTTTTGCTGTGCTTAGTGTAATTCTCTTTATTTGTAAAGTTGATAATTTGCTCTCAGAGCTGTTGTGCCTAGACATATCCATAGCACAACTCCATTAAAATATTGTATAACATTACCAGTGCACATAAAAGAACCCAAAATACATTAAAATATTAATAATTACAACAACATTAATAATTAACAATAATTAAATATATTAAGAAATAATAATTAACAATAACATTATTTAACTTTAAGGATTTTTTTTTTCAGTGGAAACATAAAAATTTTAATATACCAGGTAATGTTTCTGCTTTTGGGGTATGTAGCATGGCATTTTGTAACAAAGGTTCATTGCACCACAAACTCATTTACAATACTTTACTACAGTGTATGTGGATCTATTGTTTTAGTACTTGTACTGTTTTTCTAGTTAGCTTCTATGCTGCCTTATATTTCAGCTTCCTTCACTGAAATACTTTTTCAACCAATTTCCCTGTCATTCAGGTTAGGTGGAATTCCTGTCTCCAAGCTTTTGTCATCTGAAAAGCGTTGCAATCTAGGTTAGTCATATATGTTTCCTTTGTAATCACTGTAAAGGGTCTGATATATCTTAAGAGTGACTCATCTAATCCCCAAATGATTGAATACAATAGGAGACACTGTCTTTCAGAAGCGTCTCTTCCACATTGCTTATATCCAGGTAACACCAACTGGAGAAACTGCTTGGATTACATGCCTCATTTCTAGACAGCTAAAACGAGAAGAAAAAAATTTCTTTATCCATTAGTAATGGAAGCAGAGTTTGGAGACATCTTTAACCACTACGGCAGCACAGATGCCAGCATGCACAGTGCACTCACTGGAGACAAAGAGAAGGTTAACATGCAGCCAGTTCCATGATGCTCTCTCTGGGCTCCTACAGGTACCAAGCGCAGGTCAAGGAACAGGCCATGTGCTACTGCAATGTCTGTAGTGCCAGCCAAGTGTAGAGGTGAGAGAGATGGAAAGTGTAGGCTGAGATAGGTCAGAGAATAATGGGAGCACTGCTGCACATCAGTGTTCGCTGAACTGAGCACATCCAGCTTTTATTGCCCTGGAAGAATGTGAGGAGTCTTTTTATTTCTCTATATAGAATATTCTACAATGCATGTTCACATCCACTACATACCAGCACCTTGTAAAAGACATTTTGAGTAATATAGCTCTTCTTGATACCTTTTGCATTAAAATGAAGATGTGTTAGCAGTATGAGTCCAGGCTCCCTTTTATTTCCTCCTTCAACCTCACACACCCACTACCTTGCTTCCACGAATTGTGACAGCAATTAAAGCAAAGGGCTCACAAGTTTCCCTGGTTAGTAGCATTTACTGAATCTACTCATCTCAGCCTATTACTGTCCTCAGCACTCACTACATTTTCTTTGCAGCAGGTTATTGCATCTGCAATAGGAGGAGCAAAACTCAGTGTATATCAGCTTCTCAACTGCTACAGGTCTGTCACGTTTGATTAGAAGGTGACGACAGGGAGAATGAGCTGAACACAATCTTCTAACCATAGTTCTGTCACATGCATTTGCAAATTATTAAAAGATTTGTATTATTTTACAGAGTAGTAATAAGGAACTCAAATAAACTCTGAGAACTCAGTCTCTGTCTAATAAAAAGCACAAAGCTAATTTCTTGCAATTAACACCAAAAATTAACAAAGTTGTCATGCTAATTAGTTACAGTTCAGGTGAATAACTGGGACAGAAGAGATGTGGAGAATTAGAGGTTCAAGGAAAAAAAAACTTCAACAACCCTTCAACCTTTGCGTCCTTCTCCTCCTGCCTATCAAAACGACTCTTCTCCTTTCCTGAGATGTGAGATGTGGCCTGTTAAAGGACCAGAACCAGCTTGTGAATCTGAGGAAAGGCAACATAAAACTGCACAAGATAATGATTAAAAAACATCTGATTGAAAGAGGGAAAAGTCACAGAAGGAAAACTATTTATGATCTGGCTGTGCAATGACAGATGTGAAGCCAGGCCAGGTACTCAGAAAACCAGCTGGAAGGTAATGACTGCAGACAGAGTTTTCCTTTCCCACCATTAAAATATTTCTGTTGATCAACAATAAATAACATAATGTGGGCAGGAACTCTATGCAGGGCAGAAATACAGAAACAAAAACCGGATTAGACTTTTGTTATATTTAATTCTAATTGACAGAAGAACAATTATAGGCATTTCTCCAGTATTTCATAACTAATTGAGAAGCAGAACTAATGAGGTTTTCTGGAATCAATAGTGGCAGTCAACAGCGGCAGCCCCTTTTGGGCATGTTTTTCACACTAACCACGGTAACAGTGTTAAGTCTTTCCATTAATGTGACTCTAGGTCATCTGCCGTACTATGCATTATTTAGTGACCTTTCTCAGACATATAATTGCTTTTTAAGATTAGCAGGTGATTTGTAAGATTGTTTGACTGTATCCCTTGGAGTCAGCTGTCATACTGGCCCAGCTTTATGCTGGTTTTAAGAGCACAGGAAGAAATGAACAGGCTAACCAGAGAGAACAAGTGTTCACACAATCCCCAGACTGAAAACCTGGAGGGATTTCATAGTAATCCAATGTTCAGAGAATGTAATAATATAAATGACCAGTTCAAAGCCATAGAAACAGCTGTAGAGTTTAGAAAAATGTCCTATGCTTCTCTGTTAGCTTCTCATTTTGAACACTAGATCAATCCCTGATGTTTTTCCCAGATTGATTCAATAGCTTTGTCAGCTTTTAGTGACAGCATTTGATTTCCACATCCTTTTCAAATTTTTAATACAAAATCAGAAGCTTTTTGCCAGACTTGGTTGTCATCCCTTGTTCCTTCTTTTCAGCTGTGACTGTTTATTTATTGAATTTATTCCACCTACCCTCCAGCTATTAGCTATATATTGTCTCCATAGCAATCCCTCTCTTCTCCTCAGCACAAAAGCAGAAGAGGAGGCCTGGCAATTTTGATTTGAGATGCAAGGTGTTATTTTAATGCTTTCAGCAGTGCAAACAGCAGGGAATATGGCACTTCCGACACTTTTGGACATCATCACTGTGTACATTATTTTTTCCGTATTCATGTTTCATCAACCATTTGCAAATTCTCATTTATCTTGACTGACTTTAACATTGGCTTTGCTCACATTTTATAATCAGTATAAATTTAATGATACTGTGTTCTTCTCACCAGACTGCTTTCCTCATGCAATTTTACATTTGCACTAAATGTTTTAAGAGGCCTTTACAAATTTCCCTTCCCAAGGTGTGGGGGGAAATCACTTGGTTAAATTCTCAAGATAACAGATGAATAAGGACTCTTTCTCCCACAAGCCTTTTCTATATCTTTTCTAGGTTTTTGTGTGCTTTTTTACAACAAACCAGTATTATTAATATCAAAAAAGTTCACTTTCTCTCCACAGCTGACAACAGTTAGTGTACATCTATTTCCTTGAATCCTTCACAACTAATCTTATACTTGTGAGAAATAGATACATTTTTGTATGGGTATGTTAACAGCATCCAAGGGATTGGATGTTATGTTTCTGCTTTATCCAAGGTTCTGCTTCTGTGTCCAAAAAGCCTTCGTGTATTAACAAAAATGGCACCCTATATTTAGAGTTTACTACAAAGAACTAAAATGAGTAAGGTACACATTTGCCACTGATTGCAATGTTGCTAGACAGCAGCTGGAACAGAAAAATGACATCTCTGCCACCGTGAGGTGTTCTGTATTTTGTATTACTATTTATAGACCGAATTAAGTGTGGATGGTTCTTTGGAACACAGTTGGCTTTAGGCTCTGCCTTGGTTAGTTTGCTGTCTAGCATGAGCCTTGACTAAACTTTATGTGACAACACTAGAGGTGGACAGTTTTACATATAATAATGGAGGGAAGCAGCTAAGCCAAAAAGGGTTGACAGAAAATTGATAGAAAAGGTAGTTACATTTAATATGGAAAAAGCAAGCTGTGCTCCCAAAAAGGTTAGTGAAGTATAACATTTTCAACTGTAAAGAACCACAGGGAAAATTTAAATGGAGGCTAATGACCCAAAGGGAGTTCAGGCGGCATTGTAATATCTGCTTTTGAAAAATACAGCAAATACCATAAAAATACCATGTTATTAAGCACTATACTTATATGGATTTATTCACCCAAACTAAATGAAAAGGATTAAATATTTGTAAGTCTGTACTTTTGCTTTGACTAGAAGTAGATAAAGGCCACTATTAAATACTCTGTTCAGCAAGAGCATTATCAGAAGTTCACTGCAATTCTCTTAATTATAAGTTCATTGGGATCAAGATAAAAGTTTAAATAAGATTTTCATATCCTTTCTGTTTAAAGCACTACAGTCCCCTTAATCTTGTTCCCATGCCCTCTGTAAAAATCGATTTTAGGCTTTCTTGTAGCCCCTTTAGCTACTGAAAGACTGCAACAAGCTCTCCCCAGAGCCTCCTCTTCTCCAGTCTGAACAAATCCAACTCTCTCAGCCTATCTCCAAAGGAAAGGTGCTCCAGCCCTCTGATCATCTTTGTGGCCTCTTTCAGACTTGCTCCAGCAGGTCCATGTCCTTTATATGTTGGAGACCTCAGAGATGGATGCAGAACTCCGCGGGGGGGGGGGTATCTTACAAAAACAGAGCAGAGGGGCAGAATGCCCTCCCTCGCCCTGCTGCCGACGCTGCTTTGGATGCAGCCCAGGACACAAGTGGCTTTCTGAGCTGCAAGAGCACGTTGCTGAGTCATGTCAGCCATGTCAGGACCTCATCAACACCCTCAAGTCCTTCTCCTCAGGACTTCTCAATCCATTTTCCACCCGGCCTGAATTTGTGCTTGTTACTGCCCTGACTCCTCAGTTCTACAGTGAAATGCGGAGGTGATGCACAGCTTCAGTTAAGGACCAGGACCAGCGTTCTGAAAAAAGATGTAGCTCTTCTTATGTTGTTTCCCTTGCTGCCCAAGGAGCCCACAAGGAGGACATGAATTTCGGAGAGCACTAAGAGGTTTTGGAAACAAGCCACTTTTAGCAAGAAGATAAAATTATTATTCCTTTTTGCTGTTATTTAATAGTAAGGAAGGCTCCATGAAAGAATTAAAGTTTAAATCTCTGCATATTTACTGTGTTGAGAGATAGAAGTATTTTGGGGGTTATTCCCTACCTAACTAGGCTTTAGAAAGAAAAGCTCTGACAAAAACAGCCTCAAGACATTAATTAGAATCAAATTCAGGACAATCATGTTAGTAAGAAGCACTGACTGACAACTCCAGTTACAAAAACATTTTGTATTAAACAAAACTTCTTCAATGTTCAGTGTTGCTTTGAATCAAATTTAATTTTCACGTTCTTTACATTCAATCTTTTGTATACTTGTTGCAGATTGACAGCACACATCTTGCCAAAAAGCAATAGCAATCCAAACTAGCTAGCCTTGAAGCAGAAGACTGCATGACAAGTAGAGGCCTTTTTTATGATTTAACATAAAATCCCACTTCTTGATAAAATTTGCCGCTTTAATTCAGTTTATAAATATTAAAATCAGAAACCTAAAGGTAGATATGGAAATCTCGTTTTCACTGCAACTTATAATCCACTTCTTCACTACTATAAAGTATATTTGTGACTATAAGAAGGTTTAAGGAGGGGAAAAAATAGACCAGAGTGAATAATAAAATATTGTCTGCAGTCACACAGAATCAATACTAATACTTGCAGCACCAGTTTGTATAAACAAACCATTTAGCACTCTCAGCTACACAAAGGTTGCCTTGTTGATGTGTTCTTACCTGACTGTCCATTACAGTATTTTGGAATACTTACTGGGGAACATAAAGAGCCTGCTGTTCTCAAGAAAGGAATTCCACAAAAGTATAGTTAATTTGAGATAATATTACAATTGCTGCATGTTAGTAATTAACATTCCAGGTCTCATCCTGGAAGAGAAAGAGAGAATGCAAAGGAAGACCACAAATTATCCATCAGTACCAATAGATTTCTCTTCAGGCTACAGTGAGAAAATAATAGCAGAGATATCAAAGAAGCTTGTGCTGTAATTCCCCTGCAGAAAATGTATATATATAACTATAAGGCTTNTTATATATATATATATTTTTTTTTTTTTTATTTCTATATATATTTATTTATCTATATATCTGTGTGTAAAGCCTTTGGCTTACATGGTATAAATTTGGTACACTGAAACACCTCAATTCTATGTAGTTTAAGACCTTATTACCACTGGGAGAAAACTCATACTGCTGCTATGTGGTGTTTACTGATACAAGTGGGGTTTTTTAGATATTTTGTTGATATTTTTCTGTGACATTACTGTTTTGGCATAAGAAAGAGCAAATAAGAATTAGCACAAAGTCCTAAGTGTCATTTTTTATAGTGGAAAAAGCAGGAAGAAAAGCAGAAGTGGCAGGATGGTAGCAGTGAAGTAAATTATTTAGATTTGTGAATTCTGGAATTCAGTTCTGTAACTAAATTAGCCTATGGTTATTTTAGAGTCAGAGTAAAATATCTTTAAATCAAGATACACATATTTAATAGAGATCAATAGCACATATGATCACTCTTTTGTAGCTTTACAAACCATTTACAACATATTGCAGATGTTTTTACAAACAGGTGTGTCAAAAGTTGAAGGCTTTGCAGATTTTTTATTTGAGCCTTTACTAGTTTTTCTACCAGTATTTAGATTTCAAACAACAAAGAAGTAAAATTTCAAAGGTTGGACTCAATGATCTTGGGGGTCTTTTCAGTCTTAATGACTCTAAATAATTCTAAATTTGGGTATTATTAATTAGAAAATTGATCAGCATACTCAAAATGAAAGAGGTTTTGTCCCTTTTTTTTTGGTTTCAACTTCGTCAAATGTTATTCTCATTTCGCACAATGCTGAACATTTCTGAGTTGGCTGATCATGGCCCATCTGCATTATGTAACTGTCAAAAGCCTGTCTTGGCCTTGGATAACATTGAAAGCAACTATTGTACAGAGGGTCACTCGCCATTTTTATGTAATTGTCCAGAGAATGTCCTAGTTCACATTTAAATGACTCTACGATACAAAATTTTTCCCAGCATTCAATCAGCCTTTTGTCTTGCTCTGAATAGATCCTATTAAAAAGCAGAAATGTATGAATAGAGATACCCCACTGCCTGCTTCAACCCACTGGAAGCTGTGACATGCTTGTGAATAAACAATATATACACATACATAAAGAGGAAGTTAAAATGAAAAAGTTCGGTGTGAAAAATAACATTTATGTTTGGACAGGCTAGGCTGCTGCGGCCAAGGCAGTACTGGAGAAGACCTATTCCTAAGAAAAGGGCCATGGTTCTATGATACTTTTATAGCTCCTCATCCCTGACATCTGGCTTGTTTGCTGTCTTATTATGGTGTTAAATAGGGCACAGGAAGCCATGAGCGTTCATTACTGTTTGTACTGTGGACACTAGCAGAGGGTGTCCAGGTCACATAGACACTTTCAAACTGGGCTGAGGGGCCAGAGGGGCCAGAGGGGCCAGAGGGGCCAGGGACCCAGTTCTGCAGTGCAGGCCACGTATGCAGTGCTGCTTGGCCTTGTAAGCCCTCATTGGAGAACAATAATGCAAAGTATTTTTCTTTCACAGCCCTGTTAGCTCAGAACTTGCCCTGCTCCTGCACTGCACAGTGTGGGGCCTCCTGTGCAAACCAGCTCCCTGTCAGCGCTGGTGATGGTGATCTGTGTCTGCAATCACCACGGCCAAGTCACAGACACATCACCTATTCACCCATGATGGCACTATCATGGGTGTACTATCTCTTCTCTCCCCACTGTCACATTTATCAGTTACATACATTACCCTGTTTAGATATCAGATGACAGACCGAGGAGTTGAATTACTCTGCACAATAACATCACTACCAAAGTGATTTTTTAGTGCCAACACCAACTTCTTTTTCCTGCCACTCACCAAGATCTGAAACTTTTGTATATAAGATTCAAAACTCAGCAGCCAGTTCCAGTAAAAGACTCAGTAAAGCTGGTGGATACTGCATTATTATGCACCCATACTTCTCTTTTCCAGAGGCTTTTACATGATTTTTAATCATAAGTCAGGCTTTGAACTGTATCTGCAAGGCCCAGCAGCCGTTTGGCTAGCAATGAGCTAAAAGGGAGCTCAAAGGAACATCAAAGTTGCCAGGTATCTCCATCACATTTCAGAATGAACTAAAAGGTTCCTTTTATTCAAATTACAGAATTCTGTGTCACAGCGATCTGTGGCAAGTCACACAGCTTTATTTTAACTAAGGGACAATCATGCCACTTTGAGAATCAGCTTCACTTGGAGGATCTTTCTTTTGCAAGATCATATTGGAGCAATTTCTAATCTCTACTCAGAGATTTGTTATAGTTTATTCCGAAATTATTTTACTTATTTTTTATAGGCATACTGACATTAAGGAAGAATAAAAAATGGATTATTTAGTTTAATATTCCATCTCTCACTCACCCTTTAATTGTGTACTTGTTATTTGAGAAAGAAAGTTTCAGTGGTCTCCTCAGTGCCCTGCCTGGCATGAGGCAGCCACTTCACATCCATCCCTTCCTGTTCCCCACTACCACTTGAATGTGTGACACCTTCTGAGAGCCTGTCCAAGCCACTGCCAGATGTAGGGCAGCCAGTTCCTTCTGCTGCTGCTCATGTTCCTCATCTTTTTATTAGAGAATTCTCCCTGGGCATTTTAATGATTTATACTGTAGACTTTCAATTTCCTTTTCTTTTTGGTGCATCCACATTAGTTCTGTAAGTAGTATTTCAATATTGGTCTCATTAAAACTTCAAGGAGAGATAAAACTGTCTCTTCATACACTTACTCTTTGTTTAGGGGCATAAACAACTTTTTCCTCCCTTCCCAGGGCCCTGCAGTACAGTAATTTTAGGACATGGCATATAACTGCTTTAGCCTCATCATTACTTGTTTTGTTGGCCTGTGTGTCATATGCAAGTTTTATCAGATATGGTATGACAAAAAATTCTAAGTTATCATGCACTAAGCTGAACAGAAGAGAAATGAGTCCTGCTTTCTGCTGAACTCTTCTACAAATTCCATCTGTCCATAAAAATCTGGACAAAGTCTTTATATAAATGTCACAAATGAAAAAATACATATCTATATAAAGGCACAAAATTCTATATACATTTTAAAAATCTGCCAGCTTACTTCTCTGAAATCCCTCTAAGGTCTGAATCATGGATAAAGCATTTTGCTGCAGTTTCAGTCTGAATGTCATGGAATACTTAGTCAAAAACCTTACAGATTTTCACCACAGAAGTAAAAAGATTTATTTTTGGAAAATAAAATTCAGTAAAATGTTGATTGGAATTGATTTTATTCTTACCTTTTACTTCATAAAGAAGAACAAATTCTGTATGTATTGTGTTTTTGGTCTGACTGACTAGCTTACTGTAGCAGAGGTATCTTAGCAGCATTATTTCAATGTTATTGCCATTATTTAAAAAAAATAACTTTTCTATATGTATAATCTCATTTCTCCTTTATAATAGATAATACGATAACATCAGGTCTGGTTTTGTAGGAACAGATGCTTGTAGAGACCTATTGTTTATACATTAATTGAAAATACTTCAGAAATGGAAAAGCACAATATAGCCCAAACTCATGCCAACTTTGCCTAGCAAAACTTCGGCTGGGACTTACTCTGATTTTGCCCCAATATACGAAGGATGCATAGGTCAGCGAGTGACAAGGCTTACCTACCAAATAAGTCAGTTAAGAACTTCTGAGAATGTTATGAGGGGTCGGAGGAGATTGCAAGCTGGGGGTTGGGGGTTGTTTGCGGTTTGATTTTTTGTTTGGTTGTTTCGGGTCTTTTTGTAAAAATGCAGTTTTTGGATTTGGAAATCTCTTGCTCACTCCTTACACTACTGATCTGCTTTCACTCTGGAACTTTTCTGGGGGAAAACTGCCCATGGCTTACAGGTCTGTTGGGAAACCAGAGCTCTACCCCAGCCCTGCACTGCAGGAGGGACTGCTGTGAGTTTCAGGAACTGAAAACTGCAGCTGTTCACTGACAGAACCATCCTTATCCATCCTCAGAAGAGCCGCTGAAACCTGCACTGCTGTCCTGTGCCTGTCTGTAGCCCACCTGCAACAGCCCCGGGCAGTGCAGCTCTGCACTCACAGCACGGAGCACCTGCCAAGATGGCACTGAGACCTTCTTCTTTCCAAGGCTCTCTGTCCTGCAGATGACAACTGAGTGCCAGGACTGTATCTGCTTGTATCTCCATTTGTGACCAGCTCTGGATTACTGTCTCCCTGCTCTAACACTCAGTTCCAGCTGGAGCTCACTGTTTGTCTGGTTGCCTCAGTTTCCCTCTGACTCCTCTGACCCTAGCTGTAATACTGTGCTTTTTAACATGTCTGAGATCTTTTCTCTGTTCATAATTCTTGTTTGCAGCTTGGTCCTACTAATTTAGGGGATAGTTGGATGCCTGACTCCCTTGACTCTAATTCCATTTTCAGCTTTTTAACCAGTGAAGCACCTTGTGGGCAGCTTTGCACTATTGATCTGGACTGCCTATCCTTGGACAGAGTGTCCGTCAAAGCTCTCATAGTCAGGGCAATGATCATTCTGCACACAGCATTAGCATTCTGCAGTAACAAACAGTACTCAGCCTTTCCTGTTTAAATTCCTGACAGCTCTTTCTCATCTGAAAACATTTCCTGTTTTTGTTCCCTTAGACAGTTTTATCAATACATGGTTTTCTTAATCTGGGTTCTCCAAATTCTTGAAGCAGAGGCTCACAATTCAGTTTTATAGTTCTGCTCAGCTAGGGAAATATCTGGATCTTCCAAGCTTCGTGATAGAAGCTTGAAAACAACATCTATTTTCTTGGGAACGAAGCCTAGATATACTAGCCAGAACTCAACACGATGGACTAAACTGTGTTCTGTAGTTTGCGAGATTATTCTATCAGGTGATCTTGTGACAGACAAGAAAGAATTATCGTTGCACACTGGAGAGAAGAAATTATTTTTTTACGCAGAGTTTTTATTTCTAGCTTCTTTTATCACTGTCTCCAACATCATGTAATGCAAAGCTACAACCAAATCTTATGGCTATTGATGACAGTGATCATCTTTCCTTACAGTGGACCTGGGATTTGGTATTAATAATGTTGACAGTGTTTAGCTAATATATTTTATTTCTGTTGTTAATAATAACATCTTAAAGACAAGATATTTCTGAACATATTTTCATGCTATTTTAAAAATAGGTATCATGACTGTTTCATCATTGCATTTTTATAAAAAACATTGCTTGTGTTGCTTGATTTTATTTTGTTCACACAATTGATTCTACAAACTTTACCCAAGAAAAGAAAACTTTCTGTCAGAATCCTCCTCTGGCACATGTAGTTTTTTCGGGGGGGGTGGGTGAGACTTAAACAGATAAACAGAGTATTCCAGTGCAAAACTGCTTAGCTTTCAAAGTAAATATTACATTCAAAATGTAATTTATAATACCAGGCACCATTAGACATAATGTATTATTCAGCTGAACACCATAACAGTATCCAATCCACAATGAAAATTAAAAATTAATAACTTTGCAACGATTGATTTTCTATATTCTGCATAGACATGAGAAAAGTGAATGAGTCTACTTGAGAAAAAAATGTAGCAGCCCATCATTTCTACAAGCTTTAAGGACATTGGACATGTAAACAAACAGTATAAAGAAAAACACTATCCAGGCAACTTGTATTAATTTATATAAAAGCAAAGCAAATGCCAAGACAAACAAAGGGGCACTGGAATATAACCAAATATGTGCTGTGTTTATGTGTTCCTGTTTGCAAGACGAAGGAAGCAACATTTGAAACCGCTGTTTCCTGCAATAAGGCTCATACCTGCTTTGCTCTGAGAAATCATTATTTTCATATAAATAAACAAGATACAAACAGTCTTGTCACTGCATTAGAGAATACCTTGCATATTGATCTGAGTCTTTGTGGTGATATAAAGTATTCTGACTTTTTTAGGCCATTTAAGGAGAATTCAATGAGAAAATTACTCAGTCAACAAAACCACAAAATTTTGAATGGAAATAAACATAGATGTTACTATTTCAAGATCTAAACTTTAATTGTATCTTTCCTACCAAATAATTTAGGATCCAATTTTAGACAAAAAGTATAATAACTTTTTTCATTCACCCAGTAAAAACAATGGTTTTGCAACAGTGTTAGCATAATTTGTTTAACTACAAAACAATTTCGAAAGATGCTGAGGAGCCTGGCTGTAGATCAGGAATGCACTTAAACACATGTGTAACTTGAGGCACTTGAGCAGTTCCAAAAGAGAAATTCTGGCTGTACTTACATACAGTAATGGTAAAGTAATAGCAATAGTCACATTTCCATTGACCCCAGTGTATACAGGATTTGAACCATGAACTTCATTGCTTCTGGTGTAGCTCAGCCCATCTTCAGAAGCCGCAGAATTCAGAGCTAATTACAAGCTAAGAGCAAAACAAAACATAGGTCTAAGTATAACTCTGGATTATACTTGGTCTGGGATTATACTTGGTCTGGATTATACTTGGTCTAGGACCTGGTATGACTGAGAATGAAGAGGAACATTTTGAAGATTCAGCAAACACGTAGACACAAAACCACAGCAAAGGCCTCCTTCAGAACTGCTTCCTGTCACTGCTCCATAACAATCACTGAAGGAGGCAGACGGTTTTACCACTGTTTCTTCTCCATCTTTTGTAATCAGGGGAATCTTTTAGAGTTACAGAACAAAAATTAAAAAAAAAAAACAAAAAAGGTCTAGTATTAGAGTCTCTGTCGTCATCCCTAGGGAGAAGGACAAACCCACTTTGATAAATATTTCAAAGTTATTTTACTTGGTATTTACAGATCAGCACTCATGGTTGTTCAGCATTCTAAAATGGAAAGACTACTGCCTTAGCCCACGCATAAATAATTGCAAAAATAAAAAAGAACACTTATTTTAAAAATTGTTTTAATTTCCATGTAAATACTGTGCAACTTTTATTTGAAACAAAACAAATAATATTTATTGGATAACGTGGTCATAGTTGACTCCTTTCAATCAATACACTTTACCCGCAATTTATTTTTAAATTGCAATTACTGAAAAACTCTCTGAATTTCTGTAAGTAATCAGTTCTATTCTTTGTTTTGTTGATATGCTTTGTCAGCAAAATCATTGCTGGATTTGTAGTATATTTATAACTGGAATTAAATCCTTGTATTAATACATTACAGAACTAATTTATCACAATAAGTTATGTTCACATATTTTCATATGCAGTGAAAGAAAACAGACTATTCAAGCTATCCACTCATATGAGCTGCCTTTCAGAGCATGTGTGAAGACACTTAGATATGACAGTCAAAACTTGCGGTATTGTCTTATAGTCATGCTGTGCTTATATGAGATAAAAATTGACCTTTCCTGCAGCAATTTTACTGAATATCTCATTTAGTGTAACATCTTATGCAGTTGTTTCACTTACTATACTTTTATGAATTTTGAATAAATATATTTATCATAAAGTCATTTAAAAAGACACCAATTTATGAAGACCTAGCATTGTAACAGGAAATACTATACTGTCGGATATCTTTGCATATACACTGATGTTTCCTTCCTACAACAGTCACTATAAAAGGGTGTTACTGAAGTTTTACACAAATTGAATGATATCCACTCTATAACTTTTACTGATGGGACAATTTCATATGAATACACCTATTTATGTGGCTAATTATTATTAACATGCAGTAACATTTACAAATACAACACTTAGTGCTATTTCACACTTATTGGGAAATAATTTCAATTTACCAGTATGTACAAACGAACAAAAAAAAAATGTAACTGCCCAGATCACATACCAGAAAGCTATGTATTCCATAATATTACAGGTTTACCTGATTTTTTGTGGTTTAATTTATGTATAATCCATTTCTGCTTTGGGTATACTAAAGACATTATGTCCTGGAGCTCTACAGGATTTTGTGCTGGCCTCTTAGCAATATGGAAACAAATGTCTATCAGTGTGTGTGTGTCTCTTTGTCTTATAAATTAATACAATCTTTATTAATAAATTGCTCAATTTTTCAGTGAGGTTTTCCTCTATTTATACTATAAAGTCTGTACCATGATTAGTTCATTTGCAGGTTGGGGTTTAACAGACAGTAGATTACGTAGTTTCTTCTGCTATAACTACTCAGAATTAAATCTAACATGGTAATATTTCAAAAACATGCTGACTGTACAAAAAGAAATCTGCTTTGCTGAATATTTAATCCTGGTTCTATCATATTCAAGGAGAGGACATATCTACAGTGTTTTGAACATTGAAATCATCAACTTAGATACTTGCACAACTCAGACCAGTTGGAAACCTGGTCTCTTGGAAAGGTTAACATAAAACGACTGAAGTGTCAAATTCCCTTCTGCTCCATTGCTCAGCCTTCTCCTAACAAAATACATGCAGTCCACCTCCAAGGACCTCTGGATTACACAGCGTGCATACACAAATCTGATTTTCTTCCCACATCACTGTAATTACACTGCCTTCATTAAAATTAGCAGAATACTCACTGTTTATTTCAAGGCAACAGTGAGTACTAGGATGTGCATAGCACTCACTGGTATACACGGCACACGTCTCCTCTCCCTGCCAACAGCACCTCCCTCGCACAATATACACCTTAGAATCTCCTAAGGTGCTGACAGGAATTATTTGCATCCATATTAACAAGCACCATAGGTGTTAGTATGCTACCAAGCTACAGTATAATCAATTGAGTAGTGCTCAGCTACAGTGTCGGGAAATTTTTAAGCCAAACTTGTTTTGTGGTGCCAAGAAAAATTTCATTTTGAATTAAGCCTACAAAATCTCTTAGTCAGAAAGGCCCTTCACAGAGGTGTTGCATGACTTCTGCCCTGTAATTAGTGACACTGCTGAACATGGACATTATTCTAGCTAATTAATATCTAAAGTATCCACTATCCATTAATTAATCACAGTAACGTGAGAGAAGAATCAGCATTGTGTATGCATACAGTGTAATCCAGAGGTTCTTGAAGGTGGACTGCAAGCACTTCGCCAGAAGACTCAGCAATGGGGCAGAGGGGCCTTTGACATTCAATTCATATGGAGGGTTTGTATTCGCTCCGTCTGTTTAATTTTTTTTCATCTGTTTAAATTTCAAATGGTGTAATACAGCTGTTGTTTTAGATTCAGAAAGTCAGCCATGTCCTGGGCTGCATCCAGAGCACTGTGGGCAGCAGGTCAGGAGGGGATTCTGCCCCACCTTGAGCACTGCATCCAGGCCTGAGGTCTCCAGCACAGGAAGGACCCAGGCCTGCTGGAGCAAGTTCAGAGGAGGGATAGATACCAAGTGGATTGGATGGATGGAGCACCTCTCCTATGAGGAAAGGCTGATAGAACTGGGTTTGTTCAGCCTGGAAAAGAGAAGGCTTCAGGGTGACCTCACTGTGGCCCTTCAGTATGTAAAAGGAGCCTAGGGAGATGGAGAGGGACTTTTCTCAAAAGCATGTAGTGACAGGACAAGGGTCTTTGGATGGATTCCAATTGACNGGATTACACAGCGTGCATACACAAATCTGATTTTCTTCCCACATCACTGTAATTACACTGCCTTCATTAAAATTAGCAGAATACTCACTGTTTATTTCAAGGCAACAGTGAGTACTAGGATGTGCATAGCACTCACTGGTATACACGGCACACGTCTCCTCTCCCTGCCAACAGCACCTCCCTCGCACAATATACACCTTAGAATCTCCTAAGGTGCTGACAGGAATTATTTGCATCCATATTAACAAGCACCATAGGTGTTAGTATGCTACCAAGCTACAGTATAATCAATTGAGTAGTGCTCAGCTACAGTGTCGGGAAATTTTTAAGCCAAACTTGTTTTGTGGTGCCAAGAAAAATTTCATTTTGAATTAAGCCTACAAAATCTCTTAGTCAGAAAGGCCCTTCACAGAGGTGTTGCATGACTTCTGCCCTGTAATTAGTGACACTGCTGAACATGGACATTATTCTAGCTAATTAATATCTAAAGTATCCACTATCCATTAATTAATCACAGTAACGTGAGAGAAGAATCAGCATTGTGTATGCATACAGTGTAATCCAGAGGTTCTTGAAGGTGGACTGCAAGCACTTCGCCAGAAGACTCAGCAATGGGGCAGAGGGGCCTTTGACATTCAATTCATATGGAGGGTTTGTATTCGCTCCGTCTGTTTAATTTTTTTTCATCTGTTTAAATTTCAAATGGTGTAATACAGCTGTTGTTTTAGATTCAGAAAGTCAGCCATGTCCTGGGCTGCATCCAGAGCACTGTGGGCAGCAGGTCAGGAGGGGATTCTGCCCCACCTTGAGCACTGCATCCAGGCCTGAGGTCTCCAGCACAGGAAGGACCCAGGCCTGCTGGAGCAAGTTCAGAGGAGGGATAGATACCAAGTGGATTGGATGGATGGAGCACCTCTCCTATGAGGAAAGGCTGATAGAACTGGGTTTGTTCAGCCTGGAAAAGAGAAGGCTTCAGGGTGACCTCACTGTGGCCCTTCAGTATGTAAAAGGAGCCTAGGGAGATGGAGAGGGACTTTTCTCAAAAGCATGTAGTGACAGGACAAGGGTCTTTGGATGGATTCCAATTGACAGACAGTAGGTTTAGATTAGATATTAGGAAGAAATTCTTTACTGTCAGGGTGGTGAGGACAGGTTGCCCAGGGAAGTTATGGATGTCCCATCCCTGGAAGTGTTCCAGGTCAGGCTGGATGGGGCTTTGAGCAACCTGATCTAGTGGAAGGTGTCCCTGCCCATGGCAGAAAGGTTGGAATGAGAAGTATGGAAGAAGATACCTTGCACCATACTTTGGGAACATTTTCTTTTCTTAGCACAAAAGGAAATTAAATAGGTAAAAATATTTATAATTATAAATAGTTACATAAAAATATTTTAGTTCAGGCACTGAGATGTAATTGTGCATATAGTTACATGCTTTATTCAGAAAGGATTTTACCTTGCTCTCCTCACTTTTTCCAAAGGCAGAAATTCAAATTCTTGCCTGTTTTCCCTCTGTCTTTTTTAACAACTGTATTCAATTTCTTATATATGATTTTATGTACTGTGTCTGGTTAAAGATGAGAGCAAATAAGATGACTAAATCACATAATTTAAATTAAAATCTGAAAACCAGCAAAATAGAAGGCTGAAGGCTAATCATTATCCCCATAAAACACTGTTTATTCCATACCAAACACAGTAAATTTATCTATTAAGCCCATGCAGCAGCAGCTAAAGATAATCTTACAGAAAAATGAGCCCAAGAGCTGGTGATGGGGACTCAAAAAGAGGTCATATCAAACAACAACTACTTGTTGTTAAACCAAGCAAAACAACAAAATCTCTTGAAATAATCCCCTCTCAGGAATGAGGCCATGAAACACACACACAGAGCTCCTGAGCAATCTCCCAACTTGTCAGATGAAGGCAAAAGCTGCACAGTTCTAACTGCAGGGCTGAAATACACTGTCTCACATAACCACATTGCTATGAAGCAACACTAATCAACAAGTTAGAGCTTACACATTCCCTAATTTTGGAATAAAAGCAATCAACAGTGTACTGCCCAAATACAGACTATATTTAACTATCTAACTATAGTTTCTTTCTATCTAGTAGACAATTTTGTCTTATAAGAAAATACTTTCAGATATCAGGTACAGATCTGCGGTAACTCCAGATAGAGATTTAGGCCTACACTGCTCTACAGGATCATGTAAGATATTATTTGTTGTAAAACACTGCACTGACAACCTTTGTTCTGAATACTGGGAATTTTCTGGCTGCAACAGAGCTACCACAATCATTCTTCAGCCTTCTTGGGAACTGTAAAAACAGTTTCTGGCATTCCATGATCCTGAGAGCTGCTAGGTATGTGAAGTAACTAGAATACAATAGTTTATCCCCAGGGCCATTATTGCATAAGTAGAACTAAACACCTGACATTGCTGAACATTGTTGAAAAGATCTCTTATCATTTCAAAGAAGACTGCATAAAGAAATAATATTGGTGAATCCTATGTAACCTGTACCATGTCGACTTCCACTCCTGGAAAAAGAAAAGCGAATACAAATTGGCTTCAAATTTCAAATGAACGCATGTCAGATACTCAGGAGTAGCCCTGGTTTTTGTAATGTCGTCCATGTACAATAACGTACAATTTATCCACAGGGTTGTAATAGGTAAAGGTAGTAGAAAAGTCCTAATTATGAAATAAAGTGGGTTTATGTCCAATAGAACTAAAAAGAGAATTCAATCTTTATTTTTAAGACTAAGCTATATGTGTAAAAGAGCAAATACTCTACAGTTCTGTTTTCCAGATACAGGCTGATAAAAAGAAATGGAACTCGGGCCTATTTTACCCTTTTTGCCTATGAGTATAGTGACAGTATTAAAGGGGAAAAAGGACAGAGAGAGAACCCTAGCAAATACTCCTGGTCAAAAGCATAGAAATGTGTGCTCTATGCACATGATTAAATGAAACAAAATCCAGGCAAAGTTGAGGTGTCCTACTTGTAGTATCTCCATCTTTGTGACATCTGCCGCTCTCATTATCACATTATTTCCACCTACCATAATCTCTGTTTACTGCTTTCTTATCCCTTAATCCGTACTTTCACTTGCAAATATCCTAACCACGTGTTGTTTATCTCAGAAATCATTCTTTATCCTTGATTTCCAAATCAGGAAAGTATCCCTAAGCTTATTAACTTTCATCTCTCCTAACTCTGTTCTTTCCTGAGCAGCAGTTGACGTTGCTACCTATACCGCAGGAGAGGCCAGGAACCCTAAAACAAGACTAGGTTTCCATATGTGAGATGAACGGTTTTGTAAAAGCTTTTATCTCACACGGTACCGATGTGGAAGTCTGCCCAAGAGAACACAAAATGGACCATGCACCTGAACAACTCAGGAGGGGAGAGAAGCAAGAGACACCTCTCAGGTGCCCTGGCAGTCTCCATAGCAGTAGCACAATGAAGATGGCCAAACAAAATATCTCAGAGGTCTTATAAAGTCTTGAGAACAAATACTGTTTGGAGTTTCTTTAAGAAAGGATTCTATACCACCCTTTGCTGGGGCTGAGAGCATGCCTAGCAACCACAGAATGTGAAAAATATTTAAGTTATAGTTTGAGTGTTATCTACTTCATTTTTACACCATTACTTATGGTTTATTCATTGTCAGCATCCAAAGACCCCTGCAAAGAAGAAAAACCAACACATCCAATAAAAATAGAACATTTGATACACTTCTCCATTGAGTATTACAGGGAAAAAGCCTTTAAATTTGCTAACTATAGTAATAGCTGAGTCTGACTTAAAGTCTTTGCATTCTAATGCTAAAACACCTTCTGTGCTGTAAAATGCTGCTCTTTTTGAGCTCATTCTGGGAGCAGAAGTTCTTGAGATTCTATAGAAACAAAATTCCTAAGGACTCACTAGGATGACGAATCTTAATTTAAAAGATTTGCCTTGTAGGCTTTTACGCCTTATGTTCTGACTGAAGTTTTTCCTGAAATTCACAAAGTTTTATCGCCTGTGCACAGTTTTATCTACGAATTTCAGTGAAATCACTGCTTCACCCTATCAGTGCTCACCAGCCGGGGTTGTGGGTCCCAGTCACACCGCAGCTCAGCTGACCTTGGGCTGGATTATCCCGAGGTGCCTTCAACCCCATTTGTTCCATGATCCATGATCGGATTTGTTCATAGGAATGATTTGTTCCATTCCTATTAGCGGGTAATGGGATCTTTCTTTTGCAATTCAAACAGTGCAACATGTGCATGGTGGGGAAAGACTTGTAAACGTTGCATAGATTTCTTAGGGTTTTTATATTAAAGAGGAAAACAAGTCATAAAACAACCTCTGACAGGTCACATACATGCAGACAGCCCCATGCCTGGGCTCTGAGATACGGCAACAATCACAGAGTGGGTGAGGCCGGAGGGGGCCACAGTGGGGCATCTGGTCCAACCTCCCTGCTCAAGCAGGGTCATCCCGGAGCACATGGCACAGGACTGCATCCAAATAGTTCTGGAGCACCTCCAGTGAGGAAGGCTCCACAGCCTCTCTGGGCAACTTGTTCCAGTGCTCGGCCACTACATAGCAAAGAAGCTCTTTCTCATGTTCATGTGGCACTTTGTGTGCACCAGCGTCTGCCTGTTACCTCTTGTCCCACTGCTTGGTACCACCGGGAACAGCCCGGCTCCATCTCCCTGGCATCCCCTCCCCATTTAAATACTTATATACATGGATGAATTACGGTCCATAGGAAGAGGGAGAGGGATGAGCAGCTGTGAGCCGTGAGGTGGGATGGATCGTTTGGCTTTGCGTTCGTGGGGTAAAGTACTGCTGACTGATCAGTCCAGGTAAGAGCCAGTCCTGAGGCTGCCCCTCCCGAGGGCAGACCGCCAGCACCCAGCGCCGGCGGAGCTGGACCCCGAGGTGTTTCCCTGGATCCCGGCACCGGGAAGTAGCGGGACCGGGGGACAGGGCTGGAATGGACGAGGAACTCGGCTCCCGCATCCCGCCTGCGGGTACCCCATTGGTACAGCCCTGCCCGGCGCTCCCCCGCCCCGCCGAGCGATGGAACCTCCCGCGCGCGGAGCCGTTTAAATTCGAGCCCCTCAACGGCTGCGCCTCCCCGGCAGCTGCCGGGGGCTCGCGCCCGTGCGCGTCACGAGCCGCACCTTTTCCAGCCCCATTCGCGTTCCGCTCCCGCCGTGCCCCCACTTTCAACCCCATTCACGTTCCGCTCCCGCCGCACTCCTCCCATCCCGCCCCCGCCCCAAAACGCCTGTCCGCCGCCGTGCGCACGCGCAGCCGCGCCTGCCGCGCTTCCCGCCGTGCACGCGCTCTCCGCGCCCCTCCTTTCTCCCCTCCCGGCGTGGGCGGTGCGCGCGCGGCCGCGCGCCTCCGGCGGG
>VYZQ01048612.1:28065-47918 GCA_013400655.1 Mystacornis crossleyi | reverse complement strand
ATATTAACAGGAGAGTGAAATAATAGATTCAATAAAAGGTATATTTTCTTTAAATTTAGCATGTGCTCAAGATAAATTTTGAGAATAGCAAAGAGAAAACAAACTGAACTATTTCCAAAGTCAAATGCAGAAGAAAATGGAAAAAATAGAAGTGGAAAGAAACACTGTGGAAAAAAAATTCAAAACCATATTAAAATAATTCAATTATTTCCAACCCATTAGATTTTTCTTCATACATATTTTTTAAAATTCTACTATTTGTTGATACTTGACACTTGGGGAAAGATTTTAGGTGAAGATAAGAGTAAAAGAATGGCAGGGGTATGTGAAAGAATAGCTGTGTGTGGCAGAAATTCTTCTTTCTTTCAAATACTCAGTTTTCGTAATTTTTAAACTCTCAAATTTGCCTGATTACTTATACAATACTTATACACTTATCACAATAGAATAGCTGCAGACTAATACTACTCCATACAGTAGTAGAGAGAAAATTTTAAAAATTATGTCTTTTCTACTTTCTCTCCAGCTGAAAGATCACACCAAGGAATTTGAAATAAAATTGCTGAATTGCCATTTTAAAGTGGTAATTAAATAGCACATAACATGTCCTTGAGAATATGATCAAAAGAAACATTTTTTTCAAACTATCTTGTCTTTGAATAACCTCTATGTAATATATAATTATTTTCTACTAGTCACAAGGCTTACACTTCTAGAATTACTACAGCACAAATCTCAAAAATCAGAGCCTGGTGCCTCAGCTGCTTCAAGTCAGATACCCCAGTGGGCTTTGATGACTTAAGCCAGTCCTAGTGAATATTTGCCTCTTTAATATCTTTGTTGGCTTTCACTGCAGTTTAAAATTGAGCTAATTCACAGAGATATTCTGAAGAGGAGAAGTTCAAGCATCACCAGCTCAAAAACATCAGCTGCCAGCTGTTCCCTGAATGTGTGAATATCACCTTTTTCTTGGAGCCCATGATATAGTGGTCCTATGATGAAATCTGAAGCTGAAGTGTGTTCTGTATATAAATAGGACCGAGGGTGGGATGTGAGACATGGGATATCAAGCCATATTAGATAAAATGTTTTTATAAAATAGGAGGAGAAAGAGTTTTCAACTTAAAATTATTTAGAATAAGTTGAGCATGAAAAGTTGAAGTGCCACATTCTGACTTTCGATACAACTTCCTATGAAAAAAAAACACTTACAAATGAGGTAAAATCTGAAACTCAAGTCATCTTTTTTCTTTCCTCCAGAGCTACACAGTATTCTAATTGAGTAAACAGAAACAAGATTTAGTTAAAAATACTTATTTCCACAGGTATATTTTTTCTTGAGGTAATTTTCTTAAATAAATAAATTCAGAGTAGCTTTTAAAATACTCATATTAAGAATATCTTAGGTGCCAAATTATATTTATGAGGTTTTTTAGTGAACGATTGACTCAGGCTGTGAATGGCAACTTCAGGTATAAGAGCTACGCAATTCATCACCCATTAAAGGTCTGACAATCAATACCATCATGTTATTACAGTTAACCAGCCCCAAGGTTCATCAAATCCACAAAGGTCATCTGGCTATTTTCCAAAAGTCTGTTTTACCTAGAGGAGTGCAACAGACTAAGCACAAGCAGGACTATCATTCTTGGAGGAGGAACACATTACGCCCTTTTGAAAATTCAGTGTATTGCACAATGAAAACAATGGGTAGCTAGTAGTATAATACTTTTTGAGTTCCTTAATAGTTAGTTTTATGATAATTATTTTTTTTAACTCATAAATATTTGTTACAGTGCTCAAACATGATATTTATATTGAAAGGTTAACACTTTAATTAAGGAATTTTATAGAGGATGTGAACAATGTGTAGGCATTTAGATTCCGTCAGAACAAAGTCATCTTTTATGTGCTGAATTGAAATATCACCAGAAATACCTGAAATATCACCAGAAAAAAGAGAAGGTCTTACTTGCATCAGCGTTTCAAAAACTGAGACAACTCAGAGAAGGAAGGATACCAGAAGAGGCCCTGTTGTGATCCAGTTTAAACCCAGAAGAGCAAAGAAAACTAAGTCTCTGTGTATAAACTAGATGGAACTTTGAGAACGTTCAAAATATTCCCAAAAACGAGATTAAAACCAAACGAGGTTAGATGTTGGTCCCAAAAAATTGATGTATTTTATTTAATAGTAAAAGAAGCAAAGAGAAAGAAAGAGAAAAGAAAGAAAGACAGACATAGAGAAAGAAGCGTGCTTGGGGATGGGGGTCAGAGAGAGGTGACAGGGGTTAGGTAACCATATCACCCATCCGAGGCTCCCAGCGACTTCTCGTTGCTCCCCTCCATCTGCTCTTCTGGGGGTGAGGGTCCCCCGTCGCTGCCGTGGCCGCCACACGCCGAGAGTAAAGAATCCCGCGGCTTAATATAGATTTTGGGCCAGGTGGGAACGCCCACGTTCCTCCCTTGAAGGCGCCAGCTTGACACACTGACTCTTGTAACACTGATGGTCTGGTGCTCTGGTGCAGGATTTGGGGACCCCTTTGAGGGGGCCCTTTGATGGGCCATGACACCCCCTCTGCTGTGGATAAGCTTTTCCCCGGGTGAAGGCCCCTCAGCTGGGCTCCTCCGCACAGCGGAGGATGGGCGGTCACTGCCTCGCACCAGGGGCTTTTCAACACACACCCAGAGCCTCTCTCCCCCCACCCTTTTGTGCGAGGGTCTGGCAGCTGATAGCCCTGGGGCCGTGGTCTCCGCCTTGGAGGTGTTAAGCTTAGGCTTTGTGAATGTCCCCAGCCCTGAGTTACTTAATCTTATCTTCACCATCGAGCAGTGTAAGGCCTCAGGGCCCCATTCAGGGTGCGGTGGTCTTGTCTACAGCTTTTGCAATACAGTTTTTAAAGTCCTTCATGAAAAAGCTTAAGTCATAAACTGTAATATTTCAGTCTCTGACAGGACCATGGGAGAAATTTGGCCCGATCTCCATCTTTGCTAGCTAATTTTCTTGGAACTCTCACGTTTAAGTGAGATGCTCATTTACTCAGGTAAGCAATACATATGTCTCGTCTGTGATCCCCTAGCAGGTACCTGCTAGTTATATATAATAATGGAAGGCTACCATGGAAACAAGATCTTAATGAAATTTTTGATTTTAAGGGGGTCTAGAGAAGGTCGAGTGAGGCACCAAAAAAGCAGGAATCTGTCTCTGGGGCTGCCTTCTGGAGCATAGCATTTCAGATCTTGTCCTATACAAAGTGACAGCTACTTGCCACCAAGGTAAAATGCCTGCAGTTCTACAGTTCCTCCTTCTCAGCACTTTTCCTTGTCAAGAAAACTTTCTGTTGTGAGCTAGTTTCTAGAGAATAAGAAGAAAATCCATTTTGTGATTACAGTAAAAGACTTCCAGTGTGACCTCTGGCTGCTTGTTTGACCTGTCATCACTGCTTTTTTAGGTGGTCAGTCAGAGTGGCTGATGACATAGGGCTTGGAAACTTATTTTCGTGTCATTGCTCTTCTTAAAACCAAGATGAGTTCAGTTTTGGTAAATCATTTCACTTTAAGCTTTCAAGTCTGCAAAGCACTTATGCAAATGTTTAATTTTAAATATGTGAATAGTACTATTAACTGATGGGACTACTCACATACCTAAAGCTAAGGACATGCTTAAGTGCTTCACTAATAACGGTGAAGGAGGGGAAAAGAACACCCATGACCTCCATTTATGTTATTGCTTCATTAATTTTTTTTTATTTACAGTCTCTTTTATGGCATTCATCTTTACAATATTGCAGCATGTCAAGAATATTAATGTTGCCATTCATTTGCCTTTGCTTGACAACTGTTATGCTTCACAAAAAAAGAGGAATAGAAGATCCTGTGGAACACTGGATGGCTTATGTGGGCAATCATGACAATTTCTTAGTGTAATTAGAATAAAAGCAATTAAAATTTCACACAAATCCATCAGACCGTTAAAATGATAGTAACTTCAACTTAAGTGTGCTCTAAGTTTTTCCACAATCCTAATTTTCCTTCAAAAAAAAAAAAAAAGGAACACTTCCATATGATGGAAATTCTGTAAGAATTTCTAGCTTATCAAAGTGAGTCAAAGGAAGCTGTCATGTTTTTGAAATATTTGCTTAGAATCTACTAATTATTGTGTAATTTCTTCCTTTGCTATTCCACAGATGGTATGTTATAGGTCCCAACCTGGGAATTCTCTAGTGTTCAGGGTAGGACCCATGCATCTAATTCAAGAAACTCATACTGCTTAAAATGTTAGCAAGCTAAGATAACACTTCTTTATAAAAAACGAAACCCATGCCGCAATAGAATACATTTTGAAATCTGGTCTTTTGTGCTCCCTATTCTGCTTCCATTTGCTTCTTTAGCTAACACTGGAAATGCAAATTTTAATGGCTGGCAGTGCTGCCGGTTGATGAATGTGAGAACTAGAGGGCTGAATAAAAAGTAATGCCTAGTCTCTCAGGTGGAACTGCTGATTCTCTTGGGTGCTCTCCCCGAGTCTGTCCCCAATTCATTACTGACAGAAAAGATTACTTAAATCTGCTTTTTAAAAATGTTATGGACTATAATAAACAAAAATGAAGTATGACATCATTAATCATTTAGGCAGGATGATTACAATTTTCATCAACCTAATTGAAAACTAAGTTTTACAATTATCAATTTAACATTGTGTAGCAGAAAGGTTTGTGATAAACTTGGATTTATGGTCTATGTTCCCTTGTAAGGTTGAGGCTTCAACCCTTGTCATTTTCTGCTCAAGGCAACACCAAGTCAGCTAGGTAGATTCACAAAATGGATCCTATATTTAGGTTTGTTGACCACCTGGTGTTGATACACTTGTGTTGCATCTGTGCTCTGATACACAGACTAGTCAGTGTTGTACCAATACCTTGATGAAGCTTCAGGAATGTAGAGGAGCTGTTGGTAGTTATCTCTGGTAAGTGTCACCCCCCTCACATCCTGTCAATGCTTTCTGAGCTGGAGCTGACTTACGGGCAGCCAGGCTGGACAGCACAGGCAGAACTAATATGATATACTGTCCTGGTTCTGGCCAGGACAAGGTTAATTTCTGCAGCTGCAACGAGAGGGCATGGCTAAGACCCAAAGGTTATTCTATACCACCTCATATCATTGCTGAGGATGGGAGGAAAGGAGTCTCTCCCAGGGAAAAAGGGTTCCTTCTGGTTGAGTAAGCATGGCAGAGGGAGTGGTGGGATAATGCCAGTTCCAAGCCAGAGGCAGGGGTCAGGGTGGCATGGCTGCAGTCAGGTCAGGTCAGGCTCTGTGGTGAACATTTTGTGAATCATTCACCTCTCTCTTATACCCTTGTTATTAATATTGTTGCTGTTAATGTTAATTTTATTTTCTCATTGCTGTTTCCAAGAAATGGTTCTTATCTCAACAATTGATACCCCAGAGTGATCTTCAGCTTTTGTGCCTCCAATTCTCCTCTCCAGCCCTCTGCAGGGGGAGAGGGAGTGAGCAAGTGGCTTATGGTTTGGAGAGTCTCAGTGCGAGCACTAAATTGGAGTGTCCCACTACTAAACCGTGACATACGCCTGCATGCATCTGTGAGTACATGAAGCTCAAGTTTCCCAGCTCTTTCACTGAACTAAATTTGAGTTTGAGATTCCACTACTGGAAAGCATCTCAAAGTTGCAATACTAAACCTCGGTGAGCATTTGTGGATTTAGTGCTAAGGGGTTGGGAATTTCACTGTTAAATAGTCACAAACTAGTAATGTTACAGAAGCCTTAATTATTTTACTGACTAGTGACTATATTAAATCATAAGAGATTATTTTTTTAGCTAATATATATCAGTTCCACCTAGAAGGAAAAAATTCAAGATTTGTTCAATTATATTGTATAATCTACTATATATAATTTAATACCATTTAATGTATTTTAACAATGTTGACTTCAAAGAGCTTTTGCTGTATATAATGTTAAAATATGTTTACTTTCTCAAATGGTTGCTAAGCAGAAAGAGTGTTTTTTTCTAATGTAGTGTACTTCTGAAGTTGTGCAGCATCAGATTTCCAGGGTGATTCTGGTGTGAAGACTCCAGCAAATGGAACATTTTGCATGTTACCCTATTAGAAAGTGTTATGGATTAATGCAAAAGGTTAGGCTTATCACAATTTGTGCAGTACAGCATGCTACAGCACATTAAGAGCTGGAATACATCAAGGGCTAATATTCTAATACATTTTTCTCCTTAATAGAAAGACAAAAAACTAGAAGCTTTACATAATCAAGGTTAAAGGTTGCTGCAAAAGCTTAAAATTATGTTTCCTTTTTAAACATTTAAACATGCAATTAGAAGTGTATCCAAGACATACAAGTATGATCTTGAAATCCAAATAGAAACTGGCTATGTTCTTAGATCAGAGATTTTTATAAAAGAATTCCATTAGTCTCAAAATGTTTTTGTATGTAGAAAGGTTAGAAAAAACATTGGAATTTGTACCAGTTCACTTCCTAGTCAGCTCTGAGGCTGAATGTTTGAGTCTAATGACTTGATGTAGATCTATTTCCAGGTCTCCACAACATTTTGCCATTGATATAAATAATGGTTTTCATGTTTACTTCAACAGAGGTACATGGACCCTATCTTCCATCCTGTGATTTTGCTCAACATCCATGCCAAGTTGCCAGAAATTTTATTTTTCCAGTATCTGTTATTGGGAGCTTGTGGAGAATCTACATTCTTTTTGTCCACTGTCATTGATTTCAAAGAATGACTTTCAACCTAATGTTTTAAAACAATGGAGACAGCGGAGCATATTTTGAAGGCTGTTGTTTTCTTAGTGTCCATGCTGATCTACAGTAAAAGTGGAAAACCTGTTATGAATTGTAAGCTCATATTTGTAAGCTCTGAGGATACCCTTAGTACTGGTAATAAAAAGAAGGAATATTCATCAAAGGCTATTTACCTTTTGTGTATTTTAAGCCCTCTCCTTTACTAAAAAAAGACGAATCAGTTTCAGACATTCTGTTTTCTCTGATGTATGCTTTGAAAGATGTCTAATGACAATTTAAATGACATTGAAATAAAAAGGCTGATAAAGTCTAGATTTACATCCTTTACTCCAGTGGTATCCTGTTAATCTGGTGTTGCTCTTCCATTTTTTCCTCTTTTCTTTGTAACAGTGACTCTTACTTAATTTCAACAACAAAGAAGACATGCAACCTTGCATGTTCAATAACATTGTATATAACACACATTTTAAATTTAAGACCATATATTTGTATCCACTACTATCACAGGATGCTTAAGCAGTGAAAAAGCACATTTTTTCTTCTTGAACACTTGCCTTTCTGTAGCGAAAGCTTTTGGTAATTTATGTGTAAGACCACATCTTCTCATCAGAATAAGTTGTTTTAACCAGAACATGCTACTTTTTTCAGGCACATTAGTAAAGATAATCTAAATTCATAACTACAGGGTTTGTGAGTGGTCACAAAGTTTACAGTTTCAGTAGTTAGTCAGAAAGTCTGTCAAGCACAAGCTATATAATTTGCATAGGAAAACACAGTGCTGCTATGACACTACAGAAAGGTTACCCTTGAGATATCATGTAGACATCTTAATTTATGGTAGCACATCAATTAAAGAAGCAATGGGGAGTGACACATGCTTGAGACCAGAATTCTAAAAGTGTGATGGCATGTTGCCTGCTGTGGTGACCAAAGTTTGTAACTCCAAAGCGTGCTGCAGTCCTTGAACTGAATTAAGCCTAACAGTGTGGGAACACCATTTGCTGTAGGCAAAGGTTGCCTGTATTCAAAAGAGACAAGATGCTGTAATCTGTGGCTCAGAATTTTGATATCTCTAGATGGAAAAATAGATGGGAGTGAGGACAGGAGTTTTAACTTATGAAATTGGAACATAAACCAAGGTACGCTGTACTAAGGCTTGGCAGCTTCAAAACAGGATCCTTCTATTCTCCCCCTTAACAAAGAAGTTAATTAGAAGAATAAGTTAGGAAGATTATAGTACATTCTCTGACTGGATATTTTGGTATGGTGTACCTTAAAATAAGAATCAACATTTTGGTGTTTGTGCTGAGGCAAACATGAGCATCACAACTGTATGCATATAATTTATAATTTCTTCTCAAGGGGCTCTTTCCAAGAACATGAAGTGGTACAGTTATGTGAAAGAATACTACAAGCGGGACTGAGGATTGCACTGGGTGTGACCTATGGGTAAATATAGAAAAGGTGTCAAAATTTCACCAATTTTGCAATACCAGCATCTGAATTATAGTCATATGGCTATAAATAACTCTATTTTTTTAACTTAAAAACCCCCCACATTTAAAACAAACAATCAAACAAAACACATCTTAATTTAATATTCAATAACATAAACCCCCCACTAAATTACTGAGACATGACCTTTAATTTGTTAAGGATAAAGTTTTGCCTGGCATTACTTTATGAATTAAGTTTTCTTCCAGTATGAGGAACTATAGATTATGAGAACGTACTTTTGAAGTGTTCTATCCAGAATTTTCCTTCTTTAAAAAGTGGGTGCAGCTAAAGAAGCATTTTTTAAAAATCAATCAAATCAGGTTTCAGCAGAGCTGAACATACATAATCTTAATTTTTTCACTGAAATCAGTATAAAAGGTAAAAGCTGTCTGTTCAAAATAGGTTGTCTGTCATTATCTTTTTTCAATATTAATAATAGAAATTACACTAAACTACTTAAACAAAGGAAATTAAACATGTTGGGGGTTTTGTGTGGTTTTGTTTGCTTGTTTGTTTGTTTTTGGCTGGGTACAAGTCTCAGACTTAATGGAATATTATGTGAAAAAATTGGTCTAAGCTAGTTCAGAACTGAAAACTTATCAGACATCAATGATGTAGCAATAATTTGATTTCTGCTTCCTAAGCAGAATACGAACTAAAAATAAACCTACTTATATTGCCTGTTTTCTTTTAGTGCTGATACCCTAGAGGAAAACAGAAAGATGACAGTCAATGTGAAATGTCCCTGTGAACATTTCTGTGTAGTACTAACCAATAAACAATATTTAATTGTTGCTGAAGAAATGAAATTTGCCAACTGCTGTTTTTGAACTAATTGCTGTGATACAGATTGTTAGACTGAATTCAAAGGTTCAGGTGTAGAACAATCTGTGTTCAGATGTAGTAGTGGTAAAAGAAAAAAAATTGTTAGAAAAGCTATCTTATCATTCAACAAAATTTTAGTTTTTGCTGCCTTTGCCTAGGCAAATGTGCTCATTATCACTAATTTTCAAGTACTTCCTGTCTTCTAATTCCATGGAGACTGTGGGGTTTTTCAGTGCTTTAGTAGTTACTAGAAAGACTGTGAAGTGACAAATCAGGACTGACACGATATTTTTACCACCAAGGAGCAAAAAAGAGGAGCAGTATTGAAAGAAAAGCTGCCTGAGACTAAAGGCCCGGGGCAGGAGGAAGATGAAATAGAGTAGCCTTAGGTAAATCGACCCTAAAATTACAAGGAGTTTTAGCATTACACTGGCACACTGCTGTCCCAGAGGGAGTAGTGGGCTTTGAAAGCAGAACTAGAAGACCCAGTCTGACAGTTTAAATGCAGCTGAAGTTAGGGCCAGTGAGTCACTGGTTCAAAGCTGTGTGAAAATGCTCTAAGCTCACATTTCTGTTCAAGGTCCAAGGTGATCCCTGTGCATAGACACTGTCCTTTTACTGACTTTAACTTGAAAATGAAATAAGGCTCCAAGAGACAGACAGACTGGGTTAATTAATAGTCAAATATATTTTTCTTCTTGAAACACGTATTTGGGTTGAGCCATGAAAGAACAACTAGAAGGAGTCACAATATATGTTAGAACTAAAGACACATCGATTCTGGGCTGAAGCAGCAACAAAAGTAGACAAGCTTTCAGGTGAAATAATCAACAGTTTACAGTTTGTATTTCAAGGTGGTTGAAAGCACAATAAATACTGAAAAAAGAAAATTAATCTGTTTCTGCTGCTTTCTGTCTCACCACTTTGGGGATGCTGAATAACTTTTCCTGTCCAGAGTCAGACACGAAAGTGTCACGTATTACACCTGCTGCTTCCTTAAAATTGTTTTCTCCCTTGCATGTGTCTAATCCCACAAGCAATGTGAATGTCAGTTTAAATTTGAGAATGTAAGAGTTTTGACTTGAAAAGACAAGAGGGACGTGACAATTTTATCTCACTGCAAATTAGAAGAAAATATGTTATTTTTTCTTTTCTTCTTTTTTCTTTTTCTTTTTTTTTTTCCTTTTTTCTTTTTTTCTTTTTTTCTTCTTTTTTCTTTCTCTGTTCTTTTTTTTTTTTTTTAATTGGAAGACAGGATGCCTCTTCAGCAGGAAGTGAAGACCAGCTCCAACCCTTCAACTTTCAAAGTTGCGTTTGTCCTCAGGGAGGTTATAAGTTCTGTAATTGTACCTTCTTAGCAATGTGACATAAGAGTGAACTTTATGGTATGGGAGAGGTCAAGCTGTGATAATCATCTGCATTAAATCCTCTAAATTCAGCTGCACTGGTGACTAATGTCCACTGTGAAGGCAGAACTGCTTGTCCTGAAATTGCTGTAAACTATGCTTTAAGAAATTTAGTCTCTGAAAATAAGACTGGTAATTTATTATGTCCTCTGTGAATCCTAGACATTCTGAGAAAGAAAAATGAGTATAGGAAGGTAAATGTGTAACAAACTTGTGGCAAACATGAGAAAATCCAGAAAAATACCGTGTAGTCCCGACAGCACCAATAGCTAGAAGGTGCTGTGAAGACTATATAGGACACTGCAGATCAAGGGCTTTGCTTGGTAGCAGACAAAACGCCTAAACTTCAGTGTATACATTTATCAGTGAATTGCAGAATAAGCAGCCAGCGTATCATATTTTCTCAAAGCAATGGCAGCTTTGCCATCCTCAAGTATACAAAACTTAACGAAGCCCACAAACATCTACGGTCACTGCAATTAAGAGTTCCAAGGGTGGAAACACTAACCTAAAAAAAAAAAAAAAAAAGAAAAAAAGGAATGAATGGGAAGGAATTGGAAGTTATAGTCTCCTGCATAAGTGAGGAAAAAGACATTACAGTAGTGTGGCAAAAAATACTTTATATCTATCTGTTTACTACTTCAGATGTTTGCCTATAGCCATGCTAGTATCTGTGGAGAAAAGCTGAAATTGAATGTCACTGTTGTAATACTCATTGAAATATTTTTTCATTTATTTGTTCTTTGTCTGTTTGCATGTTCACTCAGAGTTAGGCAACTAAAATGTTACTTTCTCTTCCTCCATTTTTTAAAGTTGTTTTTTTTTCTCGGAAATTTGTTTCTTATAGCATCCTCTTATTACCAAAAAAAAAAAAAAAATTTTAGTCCCTAGATTAATAATTAATATTTACACATATTTATGAGACGTTAAGGGAATAGACTTTGCATTTTGGTGAATTTCCTTGTTTTAGATTAGCCTTATTTCTTTGCTTGTGGATTAGCACTTTCTTTACTTGTAGATTTGATAGTAAAATTTAAAAAAAGAAAAAAGAGTTAGACAATCCAAACTTCACACAACCACTGGGCCCGACAAAGAAAAATATTTAAGTCTTCAGCCTGAATTCTATTTTTAAGTGCTCTGCTTATATGGAGTCATTATTAATTAAATATTTTTCCTTTTTTCTTTTTTTTAAGACAAGTGTGTAGATTTTAACCAAATTACTTTGGCCACAAATAAAAATCACTCAGCTTCATAATCATAAATAATGCATTTTTATACAGAGTGCAAACTCAGTAGCATTTATAATCTGCCCACAGTCTTCCTAATAAATTAGGTCAAATTAATAGTTGATGTTATGCATACTGACATGAGTGAAATTACATTAAAGATTAATTTTGCCCACTGCTTAAAATTCAGTTTTGAACCTCTAGGGTTAGGCAATTTGCATTATGAAAAAGTGATTCTTTATTAAGGTTACTTTTGAGTATGTAAGTTCTGAAGTCTGATTCAAAGCTCAGATATATAAATAAATGCACTGATCAATTTTGAAGAGGAGAAATTATAATAATATTGATAATAACCACTGTGAAACAATGTCTCATTTTCAAAGTGGCTGTCACTGCTTTTTTGGATCTTCTGTAAAGACACAACTTGTTGCACACACAGTTTGAGACAGAGAGCCTAAACAGAACTCTAAGGTGTTTGTGTATGAGGGGAGAGTGATGTTATGACCCACTCCTGAAGGCAGGATAACTGAGGTTCTTTTAAATGACAGAACATTTTGACTGGATTGGAATGAAATGATCCTAAATGGCTGGTGTTTATAAATACATATATGGCGGGTTTATGTCAGAACAATTTGCTTGCAATTGAAAGGAGATGTGTACCTGGTTTGGTTATTATCTAAAGAAATACAGCAGTATAAAAATGTAAACATAACATTTGAGAAAATGTATAAGGAAAGAAAGTGTAAGGAAGTATAAGAGTAGAATGATATCACCACCCACGAATCCAGTGAGAAGACCTGATTGCTGCAATCTCAGTGTCTGTTGAAGTGATAGTTGCTTTCTTGATCCATCGTGGGTGGGGGAAGCCCACAAAACATAAAGTCCAGTGGGTTAACATAGGTTCAGGTTCAGGTGGGAATGCCCAGGTGGGGGAGTCATACACTGTTGTAGCACTGTGAACCGTGCCCAGTGTTTTGGTGGAAGGCCCCAGAAATGAGTCTAGGGGTAATTGGACGGTTTATTACACCTTCTAAGACATGACAGCTGCCTCTCACACCAGCATAACTGAGCTAGGTAAGGCTCATCAGAATGGATGAACACTTTCAAGACTACATGTGAATGTTCCAAAATTCCCCTGGGAGTAGGGGGGCCGTTTGACACCTGAGCAACTTGTGTAAGGGTGCTGTGTAAGGAAGGATATTGGCATGATAAGAAGTCATTATCCCACCTAGCAGGATCTGCTTCTTATCAGCTTCGTTTCTTATCTGGCTCAAACCCCAGCTTGTTGCTAAACAAAAGTTGGTTTGGCATGGTCATCCTCTGGTGTTCACCCCTCTGCACCTGGGCTGTTCTGAGGCAGATCAGAGGTTTCACCATCACACACCCTCCTCTCCTCCTCTCCTTCAGCTGGGGGGTGCAAACCTCAGCAAAGCACTCTGATGCTTTTGCCAATGGCCAGTTGTTTGTCATTAACTCTTAATATTTCAGTCTCTCACAGAGGGTGAATATAATCTACCTTGGTGTTAGCACGATCAGTGAAAGCCTCTTTGTATCTAAGCCATGTTGTAATGATCTGTCTAGGTGAATTACTAGAACTAAGCTGCTACAGTAGCTGGACTGGGGACTAACTTGGGAGCAGGTTTACTGAAAAGTGCCTGGGTGTCCTAATGAACAGCAAATTAAACAAAAGTGAACAGTGCATCCTCTCAGGAATGAAGTCTAATGGCACACTCTGTTAGAAATATCCCTGGTATATGAAGGAAGTCATTACTCTCCTCTGAAAAACAGAGAAAATATGCAGAATAATATGCCCAAGTTTTGCCCTTCCCAAGACAGGAAAGACATCTATAAACTGCAGTGAGCTCAGAGGATGTCCGTCAAGGGCTGGAGCACTTGCCTCATGAGGAAAGGCTGAGAAGCTAGGAGAGCCGGGCTTGTTCAGCCTGAAAGTTATTTGGCTGACTAGATGTGGAGTACGTGAATCGGAACCCCGTATGTAAGCAGGTCGAGACATCTGCGTAGCTAATACAACATAGGATTTATAGAAACCCATGTCTGTCTAGAGCAGCAGGTAGAGGCCAGGCAGGATCAGATGAATAAGACAGATCTAGAAGCTTATGTTTGAGCAATTGTTTGCTAAAACAGTGACTAATAAGTGGTAATAGGACCCCTAGTGACTAACTGTTGTACTAAGTTCATGTCAAAGTAGCAAGGATGAGATAGGGTCATTTGGTAGATTGGCTGATGCAGTGACACACTTAAATGGTACTTGTTGCATTTTAATATGCGATGCTCAGTGCTGCCCAAAATTTGTAACTGCAGAAATCAGTTATAGTAAAAACTATAACAGAAAACTAAAAGCACTGGGAGCATATGCAACTTACTGATGGTTCCATGTACTGTTAATAGTAAATTATTATCAATAAAATGAAATAACTGAAAAAGAACAAGAACCAAGGATCGGCTTAGCCCACAGAAAGTTCATTTCACAAAGCTGTAAGCACCTGAAAAAGAAATGTAATTGGAAGGTTTCTCAGCAATAACTAATTTTGTTAACTAAAAAATTCATTGTCCTTATACTACCTTACCCTCCCCCAATTCATTGTGAAGCCAGGTTTCAAATACAATTTTTCATCATACACCTCAGATTTCCTACTGTGACCTTTTCTTCAATATGCCGTAAGTATCTTTGAGGAACATTGGGCATATGCAGAAAATTACTGAGGAGATGATGGCTAACAAATGTGAAACAAATAACAAACAATTTATAAATCGCATTACCTATGTGACGTTTTTCCTGCTCCTTCACAGAAAGATTTCCTTTACAGAAAATCTTTTTTTCCTACTGTGGTCAGAAAACTATCCATCTCAAGCAGAATTGCATCAGTGAAATAACTTCATGTACTACTAATGTTTCCTCTTAATAAACCACAAGATCCAAAACGTAGCTTATTATGGAAGTCAAACCTGATTAATTCTTTATGACTTCTAAGGTACTATTGCTTTCTAGTAAAGTATATATAAGATGGTCTTTCCTTCGTCTTCTCCACCTAAGCCTGCTGTTTTTCTTACCACAGAAGTCTATTGGTCTTTATCCAAGTGAGGACTCAGTACAATTAATGTTCATGCATTGCCACTAAAAGAGTGGCAATGTTAACACTTTCAGACCACCACTGGCAGGCTATACTTGATTAGCACTCTGGGTTTTGGACTAAGCACTTTGAATATGAAGCTAAAGTCATGAAATTGCGATATGGCAGTAAAGGAAAGGACAGAATGTGACTGGATGTTGGTGCCACTTGGGTCAGAGCCCAACTAATTTTCTTAGAAAATCTTGAGACTTCAACATGCTCACTGGGCCTCTAGCTTATTTAAATACTTTTGTCTACGTAATTAGATGTGATTTGAATTAGAGTTTTAGATTCAATCTAAATAGATTAAAGTGTTTTCTTAAGCAAGTTTATATTAAATTGTGTGGGTGGAAGAGTAGTAGTGACTTCTGTGTGCATCTTTTAACCCGATAGTGTATATTGTAAACCAAATATTTAGCAGTAGTCTGTGAGCTTTAATTTTAGTAGAATGTCTCCTGGGATGAACCAAGGAAAGCTTTCATGGTAAAGCTAATGGCACAGCAATTGTGCATGTCTGAAATTTTGTACGTGTTTACTGTATCTTAGATCAAAAGTATCCCTAATATCTGCATGAATTATACAAAAATTAATTTGTGTCTGACTATCTATGGGAAACCATATACCACAGGACACAGAAATAAAATTTTAAAAAGTCATTGAACTGTGCCCAGGCTCTGCAGGGCACTTTCCAGGTAGGTGCTTAGTAGAAAAAGAGAGTAAAAAAAAATCCTGTCTTGTGTGTTCAAAATCAAACTCATTATGTTGAAAGCAAATAAAAAATCCTTTTCCACCCCTTGATAGCCACTAATCATTGCTGAAGAGGTGTTCCCCATGGGGGAAATGGGCATAGGTGGACGCTTGGTGCAGCACAAGGTTTCCTTCTCCCTGTTTCCTTGGTCATATGTATCCAAAATCCTGTCCCCTGTTGGTCACTTTGAATGTAGCCCGCGGGAGTTCTGTACTTAGGGGGGTGTCCACAGGACTCTCGGGCAGTTGTTCTAGGGCTGTTCCTGGGAGCAGTTGCTGTCGGAGTCCATGCCGAGCTCCAGCCATGTGCGGCTGGGAGAATAAAATCTGAAAACACCTATCAAATATCGTCTCCTTGATTCTTCCACGGGCCAAAGCTGTCTACCAGGGAGTTTTGCAGAGAATCCCATTGCAACAAAATGGTGGAGAATGCAGGCAATTCATGGTTGTTTAAAAATCTTTTCTATGTTTCCTGGGACTTAATGCTTACAAAAGACTTTTGGAAAAAAGTCTGGGAAGAATTAATTTCTCAGTCGAAACATGTACCGATGGAAGAATTTTTCCGTGAATATTACTTAATTGTGGAGGCTGTTGAGCAGTACGATGGCTACCGTGGGACCACGCAGTGTTACAATCACGTGCCCGGCGGCAGCGCGGGTCCCGTTCTGGGCTCTGTGGCTACTGTGCGTGCGCCACCGCGCGCCCCAACCCTGTTGAGAGAGAAGGCGAGGCGGCTGCCGCGAGCAGGCGGGGAGCCGTGAGCCGCGGCCCCGGCGGGCAGGGCGGTGAGCGGCGGCAGGGGGGTGCGGTGGAATCGGCGCGACGGAGCGGCAGAGCCAGCGGAATGGGGTGCGGTGCAGTGCTGCCGGTGCGAAACGGAGCGCGGCGTGGAAAAGTGGGGCTGGCAGGCAGCGGCGGCCATGCCGGCACTGTGGAGCAGGCTGGCAGTGCGGCAAGGCCAGCGTGGCGCGGCGGCGAGACCGGAGCGGCCAAGCGGTATAAAGACGGCCATTACCATGGTAACAGCTGCAGCGGAGTGGCGCGCCCTGGCCCGGCCCCAGCGGTGGAAGCTGGAGCTGCGAGTAAACACAGCGCGTGCGGAGCGGCGCAGCCCGGCCTGGCCATGCCCCTGTGGTCCCGAGCGTGGCCCGCAGCGACCCCCCAGCTCGCGCCTCAGAGGAAGCAGCATGCAGGCAGCCCTGGCGGCCAAGCCAGCGCGGGAGCTACGCAAAAAAGCGGTGAAACCACACCGAACCAACAGCCACTCAAACACGTAATTGGAAGAGTTTTATCAACAAATGTCTCTGGAACTGTGAAGTGGTTTCATGTAAGTAATGGTTATGGTTTCATAATAAGGCATGACACGGGAGAAGATATATTCATCCATAAAACTGCAATTATAAAAAGTAACCCTAATAAATACCACCCTAGCATGGGGGATGGGGAGATCGTACAGTTTAGTATCGTGGTTGGGAAGAAAGGCCCGCAGGCTGCTAATGTCACAGGGCCTGGAGGTCTGCCAGTTGAAGGAAGCAAATATGCACAGAATCGCAGTCACTCTGGACCAGTTCCATGCCAGTTACCTCCCTACCCTCAGCATCCTTTCCCCTTTTTGCCTTCATCCTATTATCCCCAATTTAATCCATTCCTCCCTCCGTGGCTTGCCTCCCAAAACTGTGCCTTTCCATATCCTTCAAACCCATTCCCTCAAAATCCCCCTCCAATGCCTATGGGAGGGTAAAAGGGTGGGGAGGGAAGAAATTAACCATCGTTGTTTGAAGTTCCACCAGGTACAGGTGAAAAAAAAAAACAAAACCCTCTCCTGCCTCAGTTTACCCAAATGTACTCAAAAAGCCTCTATCCCTCTCCTGCCAGCTCTGGACTGGTCCAGAAAAATTCTGTCTGGACGTTGGGGACTCTAAGGGGGGAATTGCGTTCTTTTGAAATCCTTTTTGTGATTGTGTGCCTATTTGGTTGTTTCAAATGATGTGCTTTGGAACCCTTGAGAGAAACCTTCTTAATTAAAACAAAAGGGTGAGGTGAAGAGGTGCCTCACCGTGGGGGAAATGGAGATAGGTGGACGCTTGGCACGGCACGGCGTTTCTCTCTCCCTGTTCCCTTGGTCATGTGTATCCAAAATCCTGTCCCCTATTGGTCACTTTGAATGTAGCCCGCGGGAGTTCTGTACTTAGGGGGGTGTCCACGGGACTACCGGGAGTTGTTCTCGGGTTGTTCTTGGGGGCAGTGGCTGTCGGAGTCCCTGCCGGGCTCCAGCCATGTGCGGTCAAGGGGGAATAAAATCTGAAAACATCTATCAAATATCGTCTCCTTGATTCTTCCACGGGCCAAGGCTGTCTACCAGGGAGGCTTGCAGAGAACCCCACTGCAACACATTGCTACAATGTTTCCATTGTTGTTTCTGAAAACAATTGCTCATGTATATGTGGTAAGGTCAGTTTTCTCAATTCCTCAATTTCTCAATTTCTCAATTCTCAAAGTTTTCCGTAACACGTTTAACACATAAACTTGAGTGTGTATAAACTATTACCCCATATCCACTCTAAAAAACAGTTTTATGTTTAAGACGCAATATGTATTTCTAACATAATAATTTGTCATCAAGAGAATCAGAATTCATCCACTATCTTTTTGCTACTCTTAAGCTAAAGGCTTTCCAGAGGAGTTATGCAAATAGGTAGTTTTGTAAGTTGAAAGTCACATTGCTTCTGGAGGGGTGCCATGTTTAGTTCTCTGGGCCACAGACTGTACTACACCTCTGAGTGATTTACGAGGTCCAGCAGGAACTGAGCTCAATATGAATGCACAAGAACTTAATCTGTTCAGTGGTACCTGATTTTATCTTCCCAATTATGCTAAAGGATGGCCTTATTCAAAGAAATTAGCCATAGATATAAATGTCTGTGAGGCAGAGGCTTTGGGGAGATTTGTAATGGAAGAACATTAAAACTGTAGGAAACAGTAAGGTTAATATCAACGAACAAGTCAGATACATAAGTAAAATGTTAATTTTCTTTTCTACTTCATATACTATTTATGCCTCTGTATGTATCAAACCTTTCTCGTCGCTGAATAAAATTTTCTGAAATCAAAATTTTGTCCTAAAGTAACACCTGTAATATTTACAGCACAAACATTTCTGTAAACTCTGGTAATGATATTCTGGAACAGGAGAGATGAAGGATAAAGCATAATTGCTTTTTCGGCTCCAGAGATTCTTGGATACATTTTAACATCTGGCACCACACTGTATCCTGGAAGACCTACAAGTTTTCATAGGGGAAGAACTTTTATGATTCTGTAAGCCCAAGTCCCGCTTTTGACATCTGGCTTATTTTTGATGACTTTCTGTTAAAATGAGGCACTTTGGGGCTTGTTTCCTTTTCCTGTGCTACCCTAGAAACAGTTGTATTCAAAAGTAGGTATGCTTTTCTTGCTTCCTCTAAATAGAAAATACACAACTTGCCTTGCTGAAAAGATTAATGATTAGGAATTAATTTTTCATAATGCCTAATAATCGGTCCTCTGAATCTACCCTCCTGAAAGTGGTCTATCACTTTCATGTGAGCAATCTCTTTTACTAGGCGCTTATTCTTCTATTAACTGTTATAGATATATTGTCTAGTTAAGCTTACATTGAAGTATAATTCTTATTGGCACCTTAAAAGCTGTGTTATTTATCTTTTTATCTTTTTAAGATTCAGTCATCTGTGTCCAAGAGGTCATCAACTATTACATCTTCCCTTCATATTAAAGAATATCATACATGTTAATATATGAATAGTATTATCTCTACAGTTCGGAGATTAATTTATTTCTGTTTGCTATATTGTAATTTGCCTATAATTCCACTGTTCTCAGTCATGCTCTGCTATTATATTATATTGGTATAAACCTCTGACTATACTAAATTCAATCAGTTAATTATTGACACAAAAATTAACCTGTGATAGCAATGAGTTTTCTCTGAGTGGTGCAGAACCAAATGGTCCTTCATTAGGAGTCAGGCTTGTTTTGCAGCAGAACAAAGTAACTACTTTAGTTACAATATTTGGCATCTCTGCCCATGGCAGGAGGGTTGGAACTAAGTAATGTTTAAAGTGCCTTCCAGCCATTCTATGATTTTATGATTTCTGAATAGGAAAAATCTACTATTTTTAGTCACATATCTTTTGGCTGTTATGACTTTCTAAAATAAATTTCTTTCCCCCC